>CAUYSK010009762.1:0-110209 GCA_963575035.1 Avahi laniger
CTTGGAGAGCTGGTCTTGTCTTGGTGAATTCCCTCAGTCTTTGCTTATCTGAGGATGTCTTTATTTCTCCTTCATATATAAAACTTAGTTTTTCAGGGTACAAGATTCTAGTCTGGACATTATTCTGTTTCACAAGAGTCAGAATGGGGCCCCAGTCTCTTCTTGCTTATAGGGTTTCAGTTGAGAAATCTGGAGTTATTCTGATGGACTTTCCTTTGTATGTTACTTGTTTCTTTTGCCTTACAGCTCTTAGAAGGGCCTCTTTAGTGGATATTTTGGTAAATCTGATGACTGACTGCATGACGTGGTGTCTTCCTATTTGCATTGAATCTCCCTGGGGTCCGATGAGCTTCTTGTACCTGTATATCTAGATTTTTATCAAGGTCTGGGAAATTCTCCTCTATTAATACTTCAAATAGCTTATCCAGCCCTTGCGTGTTTTCTTCTTTACCTTCTGGAAACTCTATCACCCTTAGGTTTGGTTTTTTCACATAATCCCACATTTCTCGTAGGCTTATTTCTTTTCTCTTAATTTTCTGCTCGATCTCTGTGACTGACTTATTTAATTCGAAAGAGTTGTCTTCAATCTCTGAGATTCTTTCTTCTGTTTGATCTACCCTGTTCTTGAGGCTTTCCACTGTGTTTTGCAATTCCCTAAATAAGCCCTTCATTTCCAGGAGATTGGTTTGATTTTTCTTTAATATTTCAATTTCTTTAGTAAATTTTTCTTCCAAGTCCTGGATTTTTTTTTGTGGTTTCTTTGTGTTGGTTATCCATTTTTTCTTGCATATCATTCAGTTTTCTTACAATCCATGTTTGAAATTCTTCTTCTGTCATTTCAGTGTTCTGAGTTTGGTTAATGTCAATTGCTGGGGAGCTGTTGTTCCTCTTTGGAGGTGTGCTTTCCGTTTGAGTCTTCATACTTCCAGAGTTCTTTCACTGGTTCCTTCCCATCTGGATCAGTTGTTCCTTCTTCCTTTAGATTTTCATTTGGATAATGATATGCCCTGTTTAGTCTCTGAGCCAATAGGTGGTGTTTGTGGGTGAGATTCGACCAGAGTCTTTATGATGAATCAGTAGATGCAATAAAAGGGTGCCCAGGATGACCTCCCTGTTTGTAGGTGGCACTTGTTCAGAGGAACAAGCTATAGTGCTGTTTTTTGGGTCCTGTAGCTAGCTCTTGTGCCTCTAGAGAGACCCTCTTGTGCCTCAGGTAGTCGGTGGGGCCCTGGGACTTCTAGATGTGTCCTTATTCTCCACCTCAGTGGGGGTAGGACCGGGAGTGAGTCTAGGTAGGGCTAGGTTGGGTAAGCTTGCCCTCAGGCTCCACAACTGCTATTAGCAGGGGTCAAATGTCTGTTCTTTGTTTCTGCGCAAAGCTGCCAGGACGGGCTGAAATGGCTCCACTCAGCTGAAAGTCTGGGCTTGGGCTTGGGGCTGTCCAAGATCCGCATTCTGGAACAGGTCTCACTCCCCTCCAACCTCCCCTTCTCCGTGGCCTCTCCCAGGCCTCTGTCAGCAAGCGGGACCTCAGGCTGATGGATCTCCCCTGACTGTGATGTGGGCCAGGAGGTTCCCTACCCAGGAAAGCAGCCTGAGCTGAGTGCACAGCCCTCCTTTGGGAGGAGGGTTGCCGCTTAGGCACTCTGATCTGCCCCTGAAGGTGCACACTCCTCATCAGGCTCTTTCACAGATCTCCTTTCTGTGCCCCAGGGCAGTGCGATCATGACCTGGGTGTACGAGGTCTGGTGTACAGGCCTGTCCCCTGGGCCCTGGAGATCAATCCCTGACCCTGCTAAGGGGAGGGATGCTGGTCTTGAAACACCTACAGGGTGCTCAAGCTGAATCTATTTCACTCCACCTCAGGATTTGCCCCTCTCTGCCGGAGTCTCCAGGCAAGCAGCACCTGGGAGGGCTGGCAGATAGGGAGCTCACAGTCTGAGTACCCCTCAGTCTGCTGTAGTACCCCAAAAGGAAAGGTCCCATTCTTTGGAGATGCCTCCGTGTGATGGCTAAATTGTCTCTCTGGGCACCCATGGGTAGGGAAGGGGAAGGAGAAAATGGAGCACTATGGCATCTGCCGATAGGCTCGGGTCTGCACCCGGGGAGGTGCCCCGAGGGAGGTGGGAGCCCAGTGATGTGTTTGAAAGAGGCCACTGCTCACTGGCGGCAGCTGTCTCTGGGCTGGTGACTGCAGGTCTCTCCAACCGCTCAGGAGCCCACCAGCAGTCTGAGATGCAAGGGAGGGGGAAGTTATCTGCTCCACTTACACTTGTTGCTGGTGTCGAAGCCTCTTGGGGACATTTCTCCTTCCATTTCTCCTGTACACCGTCTTCCTGTGGAGTCTCTTGTAGTTTCAGGCACCCTTCCTTCCGACCCTCACCCGATCTATGTTTCTCTGCTAGTTTATTTTTTTCTCTTTCTTCTAAAATTTGTCTTTTTTGTAGAGACACTCTGATTGGCGGCTATTTTCGTCCACCATCTTGGCTCGTTTCTTTGTTATTTATTTATTTATTTATTTATTTAGGGACAGTAGCTTGCTGTGTTGTCCAGGATGGACGCAAATTCTTGTGCTCAAGCAATCCTCTTGCCTCAGCCTCTCAAGTAGCTGGAACTATACAGGTACATGCCACGATGCACACTTTTGAAGTACATTTGAACTAAAGAAGTAGAATGTTTGAGATTTTGAAGTAGAGTTATCAGAATCTTTAAGATGATTAAATGAGGAAGAGAGACTGAACAGAGGGAGAGGAAATAAGATTAACAGCAATTCTCGTGAGATGCAGAAGTGAAGGAGACAGATAATAAGCATAGTTTGAGACACTTATTTTGAAGTAAATATTTGCTATTAAGATACATTAGACAGTTGGATATGTGGTCTTGGAGTTCATAAAATATCTGGATTGGAGAATCATGACAGTTGAAGTCATGGGGAGTAGATATGGAAACTGAGAGAAAAAAAGCAGTTAGATTCTAAAAATTTCAAATACATGGGTCTACAGCCATCCTGTCCTATATGATAGCCACAGGCCCCACGTGGCTTATGAGCATTTGAAAGGGAGTGAATTGAGATGTGCTGTAATATTCATTGGATTGTGAAACTTTCACATAGAAAATAGCACAATATCTCATTAATAATTTTTATGTTGATTACTTATTTGATAATATTTTGGAGTTATCAGATTAAACAGAATGTATTAAATTTATTTCACTGTATATTTAATATGGCTACTAGCAAATTTAAAATTATACTTGTGGCTTATCTTTTATTTCTATTGGATACTGCTTATCTACAGAATAAACTCCTACCTCTTTAGCACAGTAACTCATCAGGATCTAGCGTATTACCTTCCCAAACTCATCTTTGTTCCTTCCTTCTATGTCTCCTCCATTAAGTCATGGCAAGCTGTGTGCTAGTTGGTCCCCTTGCACATCAAGCTGTTTCAGATCTGTAGCCTTTCATACATGTTGTTCTCAGTTTGGGGAATACCTATCTCTTCTTTTCAAATTCCTCTCCTTTTAGGTTGGCTCTTCAAAGAAAGCATGCTTAAATTTAATGAGTAAAAAACATCATTGAAGTTTCCCAAAATCTGTTTATTTTTAAAGGGAGAGAATAATAAAATGAATCCTCATGCACCTATCACCCCATCTCACTAATTATCCACTCATGTCCAATTTTGTTTTCTCTTGTAACTCCATTCATAGCATCCTGCTCACATCATTTTGAAGAAAAGCCCACTCACCATTTAAATCAATCCATAAATATTTTAGTGTACATGTCTAAAATGCTGAGGGATAATTATAAAATAACTACAATATCATAATTATTTAGTATCATTGAATGTAAATGATCAAGTGTGTATTTTTCTCCTAATTATGTTTTTAAGTTGACTGTTCAAACCAGGATCCAAATATTGCAGTTAGTTGATTTGGCTCTTAGTCTTATGGATTACCTCTCCATATATTTTTATTTAATGCAGTTATTTCTGAAAGAAATGGAATCTAAAGTCAGATAATGTGATGTCTCCAACTTTGTTCTTTTTGCTTAGACTTGCTTCCAGTTCTTTTTTGGTTCCATGTGAGTTTGAGGATAGTTTTTTCTAATTCTGTGAAGAATGGCATTGATACTTTGATAAGGATTCCATTCAATCTGTAGATTGATTTGGGTGGTGTAATCATTTTAATGATACTAATTCTTACTATCCATGAACATGAAATACCTTTCCATTTGTTTGTGTTGTCTACAATTTCTTTCATTGGTATTTGGTAGTTTTCCTTGTAGAGATCTTTCACATCCTTGGTAAATATATTCCTAGGTATCTTGTGGGTTTTTCTTTGGTAGTTATTGTAAATGGAATTGCCTGCTTGATTTGGTTCTCAGCTTGATAGTTTATTGGTGTATAAAATGCTATTGATTTTTGTGCATTGAAACTTTACTGAATTTATCTAATCTAAGTGTGTTTTGGTCAAATCTTCAATTTTTTCTAGATATAAGATTATATCATCAGCAAACAGATAATTTGACTTCTTTTGCAATTTGGATGTCTTTTATTTCTTTCTTTTGCCTGATTGCTTTGGCTAGGACTTCCAGTACTGTTTTGAATAGGAGAGGTAAAAGGAGGCATCGTTGTTTTGTTCTAGTTATTAGAGGGAATGCTTTCAACTTTTCCCCATTTAGTGTGTTATTGACTGTGGGTTTATTGTATACAGCCTTTACTATTTTGAGGTATGTTCCTTTAATACCTAGTTTGTTGAGGATTTTTATCATGAAAGGATGTTGGATTTTATTGAATAACTTTTCTGTGTCGATTCAGAAGATCATATGGTTATTGTCTGTAATTATGTTTATGCGATGAATCACATTTATTGATTTGCATATGTTGAACCATTCTTGCCTCCATGGAATAAAACCCACTTAATCCTGGTGTGTAATCTATTTGGTCTGCTGTTAGATTTAGTATCTATTTTCATCAAAGATATTGGTCTGTAGTTTTCTTTTTTGTGTGTGTTCTTGTCTGATTTGGTGTCAGGGTGATACTGGATTTGTAGATTGAGTCCAGAAAGAATTACCTCCTCCTTGTTACCTGAGTTCAAATTATACTACAGAGCTATAATAACCGATTGTGATTCTTTCCCTTTATATTCCATTTAAAAAATATATAGAAAAAATTAGCCAGGCATGGTGGCACTTGCTTGTAGTCCCAGCTACTTGGGAGGCTGAGGCAGGAGGATTGCTTGAGCCCAGGAGTTTGAGGTTGCTATGAGCTAGGCTGATGCCATGGCACTCTAGCCCAGGCAACACAGTGAGACTCTGTCTCAAAAAAGAAAAAATACTTTACTAACATTGTTTTCCAAGTTATTTTCTAAGTTCATTAGCATTTTGCAGCAGTTGCCACGGAGTATATGTTATTATTATTATTATAAGCTCATGGGTAACAACATATATTTGTCCCTTCTTAGCTATGGTAGCCTATTCAAGTTGGTCGAGGTCTTTTTACAAGACTCAAGACAGCTTCTTTGTGTTGTAACAAGATATTGCATAATCATTTTGTGCTCCAGACATGGAATCAGCCATTTTTCCAAGGAAACATGGCTCTTTTATGGGACATATTATTTAGTCACTGTAGTATAGTAGCTGGGGTACTCATTGTTACTGAGTCAATCATAATTTCTAGGTTTTTTTCTGTAGACAAAATTAGGAAATATCAATTTTATTTTTACAGGAGGTAACATGATAAGTTCTTACCAATACTTTTGATTCAAATACGATATTACAGGGTTTTAACTTAAATTTATCAATCTTACCATTCGTATCTGTTTTTTTCATGCTAAAAAATGCCAGTTGTCAATATCAATGCAATTGCTCATTTACATTATTCTGAAATACACTAAATAATAGTTTTATAATAACAATACTAACATTTCCAATGATAATATGATTTCTTAGATGCTAACAAATGTTTGCAGTTCTTTTTGTTTTAAGGTTATATCTCACTTTGAGTGTTTAGTCAAATTACTATGTTTTAATGACACTTGATATTATCTCCATGTGGTTATGCCATCAGCTGGTTACAGTTAGACTCATTTGTTTTATTTTACTATTGTCCTTTAGGAATTTTTTTAAAAATACATTTTGTTTAATTTTCTTTTATGATTACATGGATTCTTTTTTTTATTTTTCATTTTTTATTTCTTTAGAGTGTTTCAAAACAAAATTCTATAGACCAAGGTACATTCAGAGAAATCTTACTCTATGCTTATCCCTTGTGTTCTGTTCCCTCCCTTCCTCTAAAGGTAATCATTTAAAAAAGTGCCCTATCTTTCCATTGCCCTTTTATGTAAACATGTAAACTTTTCTTTCTTTCTTTCTTCCTTCCCTTTCTCCTTCCTTCCTTCCTCTTTCTCCCTTCCCCTCCCCGTCCCTTCCCTCCTTCCTCCTTTTTTTTTCTTTTCTTCCTTCCTTTCCTTCCTTTTTTCATGTCTGTCTTTACTTATCATCTACCTATCCATCTATCCAACCAATCATCCATCCATCATTTCCTTTTCTTAGATAACTGATACCATTTCATGTGCACTTTTTTATAACTCACTTTTTTTTTGCACATAACAGTATTAATATATCTCTATGATGGTAAACACAGCTCTCTGTCATTCTCCTTTTACAACTACAGGAATCTCCATGGCTTGAGTGTACCATGATCTATTCAACCAGTCCTCTGTTGATAGATACTTTAGTCTTTTTGTTCTTTTGTATTATAAACAATGCTGCAATGAGTACCATCAAATATAAATATTTTCATATTTTTGCCTGTGTATCTTTGGTATAGAGTCCCAGAAGAGAAACTGTTGGATCAAAGAGCAAATAAATAGTAGTTTTTCTAGGTGGTTCCAAATTTATCACATCCCCAGGAGTTGTATCATTTTACAGTCTCATCAAATCATGTGAACATGACTGTTTTTCTACAGCCATATCAGCAGAATATGTTGTCAAATGCAGATTTTTGCAAAATTGATAGGTGAAAAATTTTATCTCCATGTACTTTTAATAAATTGGGTTATAATTATCTTCAGTAAAATGTACAGATTTCAGCATCTATTTCAATGAGTTTTGGTGAATATATACATGTGTGCAATCCACACTTCTATCAATATATAGAATATTGCCCTCATCCCATAAAGTTCTCTTGTGTTCCTTCAAGTCAAAGCCCTCCTCTCCAGAGACAACCAAAATTCCGATTTCTATCACCAATATATTAGTTTTACAAGCTCATGACCTTCACATAAATGGCGTCATACAATATATACTCTATTTTGTCTTCTTTTGATCAAAACAATATTTTTGAGATTTGTCCATGTTGTTGCATATGTGTGTGTCAATTTTTTATTGCTGAGTAATACTCCATTGTGTAAGTATATCACAGTTGTATTATCCTGTTGATAGAGATTTGGGTGGTTTCAAAAGTTTTGCTCTTACTAAGAAAGCAGCTATTAACATACTTCTACAATTCTTCTTGGAGATATATTTCTTTTGAGTAGACACCCAGGATTAGAATTGCTGGATCATAAGCTGTATAAATGTTTAAACTCACAAGAGAATATCAAACAGTTTTTCACAGTACTGGTATCAATTTGCATTTCTACCAGCAATAAATGAGAGGCCCACTCGATCCACATCCTCTTTATTATTTGGTTTTAATCTTTTTACTAATAGCTATTCTAGCGGGTATATATTGATATTTTTAAAAATCTTTTTTATTTCGGCATGTTATGGGGGTACAAATGTTTAGGTTACATATATTACATTTGCCCCACCTGAGTCAGAACTTCACGTCCACCCCCCAGACAGTGCGTACCGCACCCATTAGGTGTGTATATACATACCCATTCCCTCCTCCCTCCTTTCATCTGCCCGACACCCGATGAATGTTATTCCTATATGTGCACTTAAGTGTTGATCAGTTAATACCAATTTGATGTTAAGTTCATGTGGTGCTTGTTTTTCCATTCTTGTGATACTTCACTTAGTAGAATGGGCTCTAGTTCTATCCAGAATAATACAAGAGGTGCTAGATCACCATTGTTTTATGTTTTCTGTTAAGTTTATTTCTTGATATTTTGTATTATTCTATTGAAAATATGTCAATTAAAAATAATTTTCCAAATTTTTGTTGCTTGTATATAGAAATGCAGGTGATTATTTGTATTGATATTGTGTTTTGAGTCCCTGATATTATCACTTACTAGATTTAGTAGCCTTTTAATAGATTTATTAGGACTTTATATAAACACAGTCATAGTGTCTGCAAAAAAAGATATTTTTATTTATTCCTTTCAAATCTGTATACCTATTATTTGTTTTCCTTATCTTAGTACATTGGCTAAGACCTCTGTTAAAGTGTTAAATAGAAGTGGTAATAGTGGACATCCTTGCCTTGTTTTTAGGGGAAAATGCTTTTGCTCAATATGTCATCTTAAGTATACAATCAGCAATAGAATTTTTTGTAGATTCCTTTTATCAGTTTGAGGCAATTATCTTAAATCTGTATTTTTCTTATATTTTTTTTTAATTATGGAAGGATAGGTACTGAACTTTGTTAAATGCTTTTTCTGCATGTGGTGAACTACCTTGACTAATTTTCAAATATTAGCCCAACTTACATTCCTGGGATAAATTCTGTATGGCCATGATGTATTATCTATTATGCATTAATAGATTTATTTTGATAATATTTTGTTAAGGACTGTCTTTTCTTAAAATTTTCTTTTCAGGGATTGGTATTAGTGTTCTTATGGACTTATTGTTCCCAGTATGCATTCATTTTTATGAATAATATTAAAAATATTTATTGATATATGCTTTTTTTCTATGGTGGATTTCATTTTTATGTCATTAGCAAGTAATTTTCTGAATAAAGTTCTTACTTTTTATATATTGCATAGATAAAGTGACTTAACTGGCAATGTTCTAGCCACTTTGATAATCTAATATCTCATATAATTTGAAAAATTGGCATACGGGTATGTGTTTTTGTCTCTATGATCTGATTATAGTTTATTCATCAGAGATAGTTCTTTCAAGTAGAAAAGAAGTTGCATTTTGGAGATCCAAAGCTGTAATATGATGCCCCTGGTATTCTCTACTAGTGATCAACTCTAGGTGTGTACATTTTAATTTATTATCTTAATATCCTCCTTTATAGTAGTTTTTAAAATGCACAAATAAAATTGAAAAATATAATTAATTAAGGTCCTAGATGCTATTGTATAGAAATTTCTAAAACATCCATCAAAAACAGAAAAGCTATTGATCCAAAAAGTTGTGTAGTAAAACCAGACCAGTGGCAGAGAGATGTGGCATGGAGAGATAAGTTAACTTTGTTCCAAGTGGTCAAAATTTCATTGGCAAAATATAAAGGAATGATTACAGCTGGGTGAGACTGGAATTAGTTAAGAGAGGTTGTAACAATTGTTCAGGTGAAAGATGATGAGCGACTGAACTCTTGTAGTGGCAATGGAAATGGAGAGAAAAATTTTATTGGACATATGTGGTCAAGAGATTTCAGGAGGAATGGTGGCATGCTGTGAAAGAGAAGTCATCTGACAAGTTTTCAAATTATTGACATCACTGTACCCCAGAATTTAATCTAAGCAACAGTGGTCTCCCAAAATGACCTACAAAAATAGAATTTTCTGGAGAAAATAAATTTGAAATGCTGAATACACTATACCCATTAGGGAGGTTACAGTAGTCCTTTTGGTCCTACTTCTAGTTTTATCTCCTTTCCATCAGGTAATAGTATAATTAAAGAGGGATTTGGGAATTTATATTCTCTTTAAGGAAAAGGAGCTTGCATGCACTGTATGTTAGAAGGTAAGTTACTTGAATCCCCTTAGTGGTTTCAGTTGCCTAAATTCTTTCTTTAAAGATAATAATTGTCAAAGAGGCTTTTGAAATGTGAAGTTTAAGATATTCTTAAAGCAAAAAAGGTTTTGGTGGGTACTGAAACATACTGGCATGAGCTTATTTCCTGGACATATGGATTGTAAAATAAGCTGGGGTGTTGAGAATTAAATGAGATAATTTATGCAAAGTCTCTAGCATAATGGGCACATAGTAGGCATTCCATAAATAGTAGCTATAGGATTTAGATTCAGAAATAATTAACTTAAAGACTGTGGTTACAAATATGAATATGGATGAAATTGTTCAGGAAGAGTGCATGAGAAAAAGAGAAAGACAAGGATATAAATCTGGGAAAATCTGACGTGTTAGAGAGGACAGGAAGTGAGGATCTGATGACAGAGACACAAAAGTGATGGTTGGGGACTTAGAAGAACAAGAATAGGGCTACATTATGGAAGCCAAAGTTTTAAGATGGAACGAAGGAAGGAGTGGTCAGGCTGGGAAATGACTCAGAGACATCAAAAAGTGTGAAGACAGACGAATTTGTTAGCTCTAAAGTTATTGGTGAGCTTAGCAAGGCTGGACCCATCTTGCATTGATGGAAAAGGGGGGAAAAATTTGGAAAATTCACATTGCATTATCCTGGAGTTTCCATTTCAGAGAAATCCCATGGAAGAACTACAAGTAGGAGAGACAAAAAGTTGATTTGCAGGGCTATGTGATATTTTGAGAGAAAGAATTCTTGTACACACCCCTTAAAACTCTCTGGTACAGGTAAAGGTAATTGGTGAGAGGCACTTGGCAGCTCAGTTGCCACAATCTAACTCTTGGAGATATTAACAATTCCTAAAGAAAGGATCTGCTTGGGTGAAACATCACAAGCCAAGACAACATCATAAACCTGCTGACTGTGAGCTGCTCAAGGGCAGAAATGCCATCTTATTCATCTGTGAATCAAGAGACCTCGAGTGATGTTTGAGAGGAAAAAAGGACTTAAGATTTAAAGTGATTTGGCTTGATTTGACACTAGAACCAGAATTGTAATTTCATGGCTTATTCAAAACAGAATAATGTGTCAGATTTAGGACTAGGAAAAAAGACTTTTAATTAGAAATAGGTATCTTAATTCTTGGGAATAGATATCAGATGAAAGGTCTTTCTTGAGCAAGGTCATTGGCTGAATGTAAACTTTTGCTTTTGCTTATGTAGGCTCTTCTTTATTATAAACTTTTGCTTTTATTAGATTTTATGAGTAGAGAAAATGAAGTAGTCATGTGAGCTAGATGTGAAACTTAATATGATTTTGTTTAAAATTTTAGTTTACAAAAGTATAGGTATCCTCTTCAAAAAAAGTTTTAAAGCCTGGTTAGTTCAAGTATATTTTAAATTTAAAAATATTTGGAGTTAAATATATGTTAGAAAATAATTCCTTTATAAAAAACTGCCACATTGTTTTTAAAACTGATTGGTGAATTTATATTCCTACCAACAGTGTGAGAGTTCCAGTTGCTCCACATCCTTGTCAACACTTGATTATGATCGATCTTTTTAAAAAAGTTTTAGCTATCCTAATAGAGTGAAGTGATATGTCTCATTGGTGTTTTAATTTGCATTTCTCTAATGCTCAAATGACCAGTGATGTTGAGAATCTTTTCATTTGCTTATTTTCCACTATATCTCTTCACTTTGTTGAACCGTCTGTTTGAAACTTTTGTGTGTTTTTTAAAAAATTGATTTTGAGTATGCTTCATATTGTTCTGATACAAATCTTTTATCAGATACACAATTTGAAAATATTTCTTCCTAGTCTGTGGCTTCTCTTTTTATCCTCTTTTGAAGAGCAGACATTTTAAATTTTGACAGTTATATTTATCAATTTTTAATTTTTATTTTATGTATCATGCTTTTAGTGTGATAACTATGTTACATGTATATGTACTATATAATCCAGCCATTCTAGTCCTAGGTATTTATTCAAAAGCAATTATATCCTTTGAAACACTTGTACATGAATGCTAATAGCACTTTATTTGTAATAATCTGAAACTCTGCATAGCCCATCTATCCATCAATCAGTGAATGGCTATGCAAATTATCATATATCAATACAATAGAATATTACTAAGTGATAAAAACAAAATAACGATTGATATATACAACCATAAAATGGCTAAATAAATTATGGTATATCCATACAATAGAATACTATTCAGCAATACAAAAAGCTACTGATATATGCTAAAATATGTATGGTCCCAAGATGATAATGGCGAGTGAAACAAGCCAGACCAAAAAAGAGAAAAAAAAGGTTACATAGTATATGTCTCTATGTAAAATTATAGAAAATGCATATTAATCTATAATGGAAGAAGGCAGATCAGTGGCTTCCTGGGGATAAGGAAGTGAGGAGGAAGTGGTTTGAGGAACTTTTGGGGGTGATGGATATGTTCATTGTTTTGATTGTGATGTTAGCTTAACAGGTACATTTTATGTCACAACTTACCAAATTGTATACTTTAAATATGTGTATTTTATTGTATATCAGTATCTATCTTACTAGAACTATAAATAAACAACTTGCAAAAAAAGTGTTCTAGTCTTTCTTAATTATCTGTTAGAATCATCTAGGAGAATGCAGCATTTTAAAACATAACATATATTTTCTAACCATCCACTTGAAGATCTTCATATTCATCAAAGTAGATATAACTCATCATTGATAGTAAAAAGATGAAGAATTACCTGTAGTGGGAAAATAATGTCTGTGTCCTAAATAAGAGTGCACACGCATATGCAACCAATGATAAGAGAATAAAGAAAGATGAATTGTAAGTTACTACTTAAAAGTAGTAAGGAAAAATACATGATTATTCAAAGAGAAGGTATATATGAATGCTTTATAATACATTTAATGTTAGACAGAGATTAGGAGCATAAGTACAGATGATTAGGAAAATGCTGGAGAAAATGCTGCAAGTATTTACTGTATGGAATTAAGTTTCCTAAAGAGTTCACTTAGTACTCACTTAATAAAAAAAGACATAGAGGCAGAGTGGAATTGAATGAGAAATGGATCATTAACTATAATAAAGTGCTTGTAATGTACAGAGACAGATTAATGATGACAATGACAATGTCACTGGTAATAAATGCAAAAGCAATTGTACTTTTTATATATTCAGTTTTTCAAATTCTTCCTAATTGCCCTTCTCTCATCTGAATTCACAGGATTGTCTAATTTTTTTTTAATTTTCCAGTGCATGTCAGAAACCTCACTATTATAATAATAATTATAATTCTATAATAAAATAATCATTATAAGCTAGAAAGAACATAGAATGAAAAAACTATAAATAATGTTTTCAGGATTTGTGAAAAGTTTTCAAAGATTTATTATTTACTTCTGGTTAATAAAATATACTCATGAAATGACTCACTTTCGAGATATTGATTTAGGCATCTTAGCACTATAGAAATATTATGAATTATTAACAGGTTTTCTGGATTTTACTGTACTAATTTATATAAATTAGAGTACTATTATTGACTAAATATAAATTGACACAGTACAGTAGAAATTAGCAAATATGAAATGTGTTTAATGTTCAATTACAGTGTGTTTTTGAATGAACATTTTCATCTTATTACAAAAGTAATATATGATGAATTGAGAAAATTTGAAAAATATAGAAAAACACATAAATAAAAATTTTTAACTGCAATTCTACCATTTAGAGATAACCACTGTTAACATTTTCATGCATTTTCTTCTAGTCTTTTTCCTTATTCATGGTGTACAGGGATACTTACATGTAAATTACAAATGTGTTTGCATTTGTTTCATTTTAGGTATATAGTTTTGTACACTGTCCTCTTCATTTAATATTATGTCAAATAACAACACATTTCTCTTAGAAATATAAATTTGTGTACTTTCCTTGCAAGGCAATTTTGTCAAGAGCTTCAATATATTCATATTTGTTTACCCATTAATTTAGAGGAATTTATTCCTCTAAAATAATGACACAATATTTATGTATGAGGAGTTCATCACACCCTCATAAAAAACAAATAAATGAAAAAACTAAACTAACACTAATAACTAGCTGATCAATTGTTTCATTCATCCAAGAGATTACCATAAAGTTGTTGAAACTTATATTTTTAAAAAATTTTTAGTACTCTGAGGAAACAGTATTAATAAATATTAATACATATTAATGAAACAAGGTAAGCTAAATATATGCACAATATAATATGTGTGTATGTGCATGCTATGTGTGTCAATCTGTGTATAATCTTTGGCTTTTGGAATGAAAGTTGCATACAGTGGAGCAACATAATAAGAGTGTGGTTTCCTAAAAGCATGTGACTGCTATGTAAAACCTGCATTGCCTACCTTCAGAAATATTGTGTGAGGGAGATACAACGTTCCACCTGATTGTTTATTTATTTCATGCAATTTCTGAGTGGTAGAATTACAGACGACATTTATTTTTCTTCTGTTCATTTTTTTTTGTTTCTTCCAAATAGCCTATAAGTAATTATCATAATCAGAATAATAATATTCTAAAATATGTAGTAAGCATTTTCTTGTCATTAAAATCATTGAAAACATGCTTTCTATGATTGCATTACATCCCAATAACAGTTACATTGTTATTTATTTTATAGATTCTCTAGTGTTGTCATTTAAATTGTTAATTTTGTTATTGTTGTTGTATTTCAAATAATGCTATCAAAATCATTAATGTGGGAAAAACATTGTCTTGGATCATTTCATTACTTCTAAAATTTTTTCTGAAGGAGTTTTGATTCTCCCAATTTCTGGTTGGGAAATTGTTAGAGCATAGTTTTAATGAAGAAAGTCATAAAAATATTTAGCTCTACTTAAGCCCCTGACCACAGCTTGAGTTAGCTGTACTGAAAATGTGTATTATTGGTCATTTGGGTGAGAGTTTGCTGAAAAGAGTTCAAATCTGTGTCCCACTGACGAAGGGTCTCCTCTGTCATATCAGTAATGATGCCATTCTTTACTGGCTTAGATGCTGCAGTTAAGCCTTTTGGGGAAAAATATTCTGGTACAGACTGTGTTTTTTGGAAGCCTGTATCTAACAGAATTGCTAGCAAGGAAATTTACATTTAGAAAGGTCACACAAATGAACAAAGCTTACAGTTATTTCAGATAGTTTAATTAAATGATTTTTGTTCTTATAGATTTGAAGAACTTAGTGCCATTTTGTTTTGTTGCTTTCAAATGTTTCACAACTATATGACAAACTTATACCAGAAAGAGCTACCAGTAGATTATATTAATCTCAAAGAACAAATTGTCCTTGAAAAAGTAACCTTAATTTATTCATAGGATATTTTGGTGTTTAATATTTTTAATGAGTTTGTTGACCCCAATGCCAGTATTTAGAATATAATGGAAAAAATTTGAATTAACAAGTTTCAATTATAGAAAAAATTTGCAATAATTTCTTCTTTTATGGGCTCTCATTTTCATAATTACAGCACACATATTTAAAAATGTGCTTAATGCTTAATTCCTATCTCCCTACAATTAATGGTAAATAGATTATGGCACAGAGTGTTGTTGCTTTTCAATATTCATTCTTCCTTACTAAAAAACTCAGTTTTGGTTGATCACTTTTCCACCCATCTAAAAGATATTCACCATTATCCCTTGTGACTAGCTATGGCTATAAGGCTTTGAATTGGCAAATGAAACATAAACAGAAATGTTTGTGTGTGTTCTTAGAAGTCGATTTAAAAGGCAGGGCAATATCTTTCTGAGTCTTTTCCTCCGTCCACCTAGTGAGGCTGAATGTCATGGCTTCAGCTCTAGCCATCTTGGTTCTGAACTTGAGATAAAATCTGTGTGTGGTAGAACAATAAACCATGAACATGGATCTGTGCTACCATGTCATCTCCACACAAATCTTGTTCTGTCTACCTTCAGGGCTTTTTCTAGACACAAAAATAAACTTCTTTTGTATTTAAACTACTAATTTTCCAGTTCTATGTTACCAGAACTAAAATAAGTACTCATATTATGAACATGTTTATAGACATATGTTTGTTACTAGATATCTATAAAATATCTTTATTAATCTATAAAGTATTATATTCCACTATATATTATAAGCAGAGGGGTAAAAATGTTATGATCCAACATAAGCCAGAGATCTTGAGATACTAAAAATCTTGCTTGGCGTCTGATGACATAATTTTAGGTGATACACACTGGAGCAGCATTGATTCTATACCCTCATCAATATGAAAATTAAGTAGCAATTATGAAATAGCTACTCAGATATAGTACCATGTTAAACATATTCAATTTTGTTTAATAGCTATTAGGTTGTTCCTGTTTATTAAAGACAAGTTCTCTTCAACATATTGCTATTCAGATGGGTAATAGAAAGTAACTCCTGGAGCAGATGCTATAAAGGTATATCACTGCTCTAATATTTAGCTAAGCATTACATTATGTTTGCATGTAGTTTTTCTGATCTATCCATTTATAAAAAAGACATCTAAACATAGACTAAAAGGTTACAACTTTAGTTTTTAAACTATTACCAAATTGTATATGAAACCGAATGTCTCCTTTATTCTGAGGCTCATTCATTCCAAAATGGAAGCTATATCAGAATAATTATATCAAACATTTGCTTCAAATTGGTCTTGAGAAAATATACTTCTTTGGAACCATGTAGGTAATATTTCTACAACAGCAGGCTTACATATACACTGCAACGTTCCATAATGAACTGTGGTAGCCTAACACATCTTTTCTTTCTAGCAACAGAATCCCTTTTTTCTTTTTCCTATGGGGAACCCATTACATGTGGGTTCAAGTAGACCCAAGCTCAAAATGCCCAATCTTGTACTTAGCTAATATGATTGATTCAGGATAGAGTATGTGACTCAAGCTGGAAAAATCAGAATTCTCATCAGGACTTTTCTGTTCCTGAGAAATATGCTCTGTTTTCCTTAGGGATTGCAAGTTCTAAGGCTATATATACTTGGAGTATCCAATGCCCTTTTTGTCCACCATAGAAGAGAGCCGGTCTGAATGTAAAGTCAGGACATAGGGAAACAGAGACAAAACATTTAGAGAACAAAGACTTACAACATCACCGGAGTGCCTGGATCTATCTATGTATACCTCAAACTTTCAGTTATCTTGAAAAAGATATTTCTTTTTTACTTAGGTTGGTTTGAGTTGACTTTCTATCACTTGTGACTGACAGAGTCTTGTTAATAAAACTTCTTTTTATCAGAGAGAAATTATTTTTAAAAAATACACAAATGAAGTGGAAGAAGGTGGGTAGTCTTTGCTTGGCCGATAGATTTTTTGGACATTTTGTAGTTGAATCTTCTGAGACCCCAATCTCTTTGACTCTTGGGGACCCAGTCCATCTTCAAGTTAGTTGGCCCTTTGTTAGGCACTGTGGAAATAAACAGTTGACGTCAAGCTTTTAATTTCATAAGATGTTTTGATTCTATCTGACTAAACAATTTGAAGTCTATCCCATACTAGCTGGCTGGATTAGCTGTTTTCACCACTGCCAGTGGGTGGTAAGGGAATCTTTGGTGAATATTAATTATTTGTGTTGGACTGGAATCTCTTTCACCCCTTTTCCTGGTAACATGACTTATTTCTTTCCATTTCCACTGGTTTAGATGGGGAAGGCAATTCAGTATTCCATATCCCTGGCCAGGGGTGAGAATATACTTTAGCCATGGCCCATCTTGCTATTTCATTGTCCTGGACACAGCAATTAACTCAGGGTTGAGCACATTTAACCTAAAATGGGCCAGTCAGAGTCTTTCCTTGGTATAGGGGTGGGGAGTGTGGCCTTAGGGCCACAGGTTCTCCCCCCGCCCCCGCTGGTGCTTTCCATATAGATGCAGGATGAGACACTCTTTGTTTTGGAGTTATTAAATGAGAACAGTATAATTTCAAGCTTTTTGTACCCGTACCTCCATGTCTCACGTTTCCTGACCTTTCCTATTAACTTACTACCTCCAAATGGATAAGGCCTGTCTGCAAGAGAATGAGGGCAACATATTATATATAAAGTGGCAGAGTTGAGAGGTGTGAAAAAAGTGTTTCAACAGGGTCAGCATAAGTGTGTGCTTCATCATTATGAGAGCTAATACATATAAATGTTTTAAAGTTGTTTTAGCTTGTTAAGTACTTGAATGATTAAGTACTGGGTCATAACAAGCATAGCAGCATCAGAATGGGTGTGAATGTGGGTGTATGTACATGTGAACATGTATTTTTGTATGTGTGAGTCTAGTGAAAGCTGGATATCTGTGACAATTAGGATAAAAAGGGAAGACTAATATTTCTAAACTCTATATTCTAAACTGAGTCATGGGAGCTTTTCCACCTTATCTTAAATGCTTGATGATGTTATAGTCTCTGTAAGTAGTTACTGACTTGAACCCCAAGGGGAAAAAAGTTTGAAAGTGCTATAGGTTTCTTGACATAATAACATGAGCTAAACAAGCCAGAACATGTGCAAAGTGCTATAAATTTGTGAATGTTTCGTTTGATGGTTAATTTTAAGGTCAAAGGCCTTGATTATATTTTCATGAACAGTCGAAATGATTTTGGAATAACAATGAAAATGGAACGTGAGAAAACTATAATAAAATGCTAATAATGCTGATGCCATTTTTTAAACTGACTTAGAATTTGCATGTTTGAAAAATCTGGATGCAATTAAAAAGTCAAGTGATGAACTAAATCACAGGACAGAGGAAACTAATAAAATTCTATCATAAGATGCTTTTCATATTTACAGATACTTTGGGCATCATGTGATTAATTACTTTGCAACTTTGAAATGACAAAACTTCAAGTGAAATATGTGAGTTGGGAAAGAAAAGAGGCAGAGCCCTGTCTTCCCTATTTTGCTTTCTATTCCGTAATATGTTGGGGCAGGAGAGGTCTGCTCTTCATTCACTGACTTTCAGCTCTGACCTTGGAAAGCAAAATTTTCCCTTTTCCCTTCTACTGTGGCTTCTTCCTCTTATTCTGCCAGGATAAATGGGCTTCACTGAAAGTGATCTTATGACTTGTAACTGTAGACTCTATGCCAGTTATTACTTTGACTCTCAGGTGAAACACATACTCTTTTGACTATTTTTTGATAATGAAGTTGGACCCTCAGCCTTTATTTTTGTTTAGGTGGCTTGCGTTAGGCTCTGCTAACAGGGATGCTAGAAAGAGAAGGCAAGACTAAGGGAGAGTGAAGAGATTTTTCTAGTGTTTGTTTTTATCCTATGGTGGCAAATCTATTGGCAGGCCATGGATTCTGGAAGTGACAGAACACTGCTCCCTATCCAGAATTATTCTGTGCTAGGGAGTATTCTTTAGCAAGTTTCTTCTTGACCAGAGGAGTGGGAGTTATTTCTTTAGTGCTCATCATCTCCATAGAAGTCTGAGTCTTAACCTTAAATGGCGGCCTTTTCCTCTAATTTTCTTCTTTGTTTACATTTCCCTCAGCCCTAGGAGTATGTATTAATATTCCACTGATGCATAACAAATTACTGAAAATCTAGCAACCTAACATATATTTATTATCTGACAATTTCCAAGAGTTTAGTTTGATTGTCTCTGTGTATCAGCAGGCTACAATCAGGTGTCAGCTGGGCTGTGTTTTCATCAGAGAATAACGGGAAAAATCATCTTCTAAGCTCGTTCAGATTTTTGGCAGAGTTCATTTCCTTGTGGCTGTATGACTCGGTATCTTACTGACTGCTAGCTGAAGACTACCTCTGATCCTAGAGACCACCAGCAGTTCTATGACATGCTGTCCTTCATAGGCAGTTTGCACATGACTGCTGCTTTAAGGCCAGCAGGACAATGTCTCATTCTGTATATAATCTGCTAAGATGAAATTTTATATATAATAACTATATCAAAAGTGTGACATCCCATCATGTTTTCTATATAATATTGATTAGAGGAAGTCATAGGTTTCACCTACATTCAAGAAGAAGAGATAATCAAAGGGCTTGACTCATTAAGGGTCAACTTTGAGTGTGTCTTTCACAGAGTCATAGCTGGTTCCTAAATGATCACTTCCAGGATCTATTCATACCAACAGATTTGCCACCACACAGTAAAAATAAAAACTAGGAAATTTTCTTCACTCTCCCTTAGTCTTGCCATCTCTTTGTAGTGTCCCTGTTAGCAGAGCCTAACACAAGCCAACTAAACAAAAATAAATAAAGTCTGAGGGTCCAACTTCATTATCATAAGATAGGCAAAAGAATGTGTGCTTTCACCTGAGAGTCAAGACAGTAACAACTGGCATAGGGTCTACGGTTATAACTTATAAGATCACCTTCAGTAAAGCCCATTTATCCTGGCAGAATAAGAGAAAGAAGGCCACAGAAAGGAAAGGGAAAAGTTTTGCATTTTGAGGTCAAAGCTGAAAGTCAGTGAATAAAGAACAGATCCCCCCCACCCTAACATATTACTAAATAGAAAGCAAAACAGGGAAGATTGGGCTCTGCCTCTAAAACATCACAGGGTTCTCTTTTACCCCTTTTAGTAGTTAACCAACTTTTACCAAGTTTTTTATATTGTTTTATTTGTTGAAATCACTGGTATGATTTCTGTCTCATGATGAGATCCTGAATGATACAATCTCTATCCTTAGTATGTCCCCAGGACAACCTACTAATTCAGTAGGCCCACTCACAGCACTAAGATATTTCTATCACTGAGCTCCCAAAAGCCTGGGCTTGACCCTAGGAGAAGAGCTGAATATTTTATTGATGGAGTCAGAATTGCAGGAAAAGTTAGGTTAAAATCACACTCCACTTTTGAGATTTATCTGGTGTGATATAATGTAGAGTTAATTTCTGATAACTGAGCCACCCTTGTGCCAGCGTCCATTCTCCCTTTTTGCCTGGAGGACAAGCAGGACCAAGTTAGTGGGGGTTCCAGAGGGCATATGCCCTTTCAATGTGATAAATTAGTCAGCTATTAAATTAAATGTTTCTTGACTTTCAAAATGAGAACATTAGGATGGTCCTTTAACATCTTTATTTGCCTTGCTAGGAAGGTAGTCAAGGTCTGCTGGATTTGTGATGTGCTAAATGAATGTTTAGTTGAGGTGCTCAGGTGGTTTTATTGGTAAGGTTAGCTACAAAAATGAAGGCGTGAGGTTATTGGAGGACAACATGACATCCATTAAATTAAATACCTTTTAAATTTTCTGAATGGAGGAAAAGGATTTCTTAAAAGCCAAGAAGGAATGAAGCATTCCAAAAAGTGAAGCAACCTGACACTTAGTTTAAGCAAGTTTTCTTCCTATTGAAAAGATTTCTTTTGACACTATTTCTGGATGTTTTTGCAGCAATTGCAAACTGCTTGTAGATGCTGATGAAAATAAAGCAAGGATGAGGAAAAGGGAAATAACTAGGCTATTTCAGATACTAGAAGCTGATATCATCATTTCTTTTCTTACTTTTTTACTTGCTTTGGTTTTGCCAAAGTGATATACATCAATCCTGCTTTGCAGTTTCTTCTATGCCTACTATACAGACTTTCAAAAGCAAAGTCTTATGAGGTTAATTAAAGAATAAATCAGTCAAAATGCATCAAAAGAGGCCTAAAAACACTACTCAGATGTACTTTGTTTTTGAAGAACATCAATGTTTTTAAGATGGTAAGATGATTACAAGCCATATTCAACAACAGAGCCATATTAACTCTTTAGAGAAGGTGGTCAAATTCTATTCATTTTGGAGGATGAGCAAAACAATGAAGTGCTAGTATTAAGTATTGGCCTGACCTTGAATTGTGGACTTTAAATCATTGATAAACAAGCAGCTCACTTTTAGCTTTGTAACACTAGATTCTCTTCTATCTTAAAAATATCCCAAACCCCCAGTGAATTTCAAGGGAGCATATTACGTACATGTTTCTTCCTCTGATTTGTTTCCCACCTATGATTATTTATAAATTGCAAAGAAATGTGGAATCAATTATAAAAATACTATTATTCAATGGGAATATGACTCATAAAGCAGAATCCATGTGGCATTATTTGATCCAATCAAGAAAGATCTGTGGAAGTTCTTTGGGAGACTTAGACCTTCTCCATAGTCTGGACTTATACACAGAGAGGGAATCTGTACTTTTTCTAATCAGCCTTTTGTTCGGGACCACATTATAGAGCATATGACTGATAAGCTGTGCTGGTAATTTAATTAGGAATTTTTAGTGCTGGTGAATCAGTTCAGGGAAACATTTTAAACCCAGGACTCTTGCTACACGTATTGCAGGGGTGCAAGTTAAGTCAGTATAAAAATTCTTATCTCCGGCTGGATTTCTCTATCCCTCACGTACCTCTTGTGCATCTGTTGTTTTAAATTGGCCCTGTGATACTACGGAGCAAGAAAAAAAAAAAAAAAAAAACCTCTTAACATTGCAGTTCAGATGTATATAGACTAACCCAATGGATTTGTGGTTAGAGGTGACAGAAACTAAATTACTGAGAGACCAGTGAGAAAAACTTTTCCATAGAAAGAGGAAGTTATTTTGTGGGTTTAACTAATTCTCCTCCCACCACCCCCATCCAATTTTGTACAGATATAAGAAAATTCTCCTTACTCTTTGTTCTGCAAGCATCAAGAAGATCTGCTGTTTTCTAGATAGTCCAGTTTTAAGGCAGTGTTGGTAGCTTGACTATTAGAAGTGGAATTCTGGCTTAAGAAGCATTGAAGTGGCAAGGGAGGTAGACTATAGGCTTGGAAGACACATTAGTAATCAGTAAGGAATGTCATTATGGACAATTGTATAAAATTTCCCTTGGTGATTTCCCCAAATATTGGAGGAGGGAGACTTCGCAAGAACAGGACTTGCTATTTGAGTACAGAGCTTAGAACATTAGATTTAGGTTTCTGATAATTTACTTTTCTAACTCTAAAGATTTATTTTTTCTTTAGTAGAAAGATTCAGGTAAAACTAGCAGTGAAACCCAATTTCTATCTAAAACCCGGTGAAATCTGGAAGGACTTGGTTAAAATGTCCAATAACAAATATGTTTAAAAGTCAAGAAAGACCTTACAAAATATTATAAATGTCTTAGTTTCTCAAAAATCACATAGGATCATCTTATATGGAAAGTATAATACAAAAATTAACATCTTTGTTTAAAAAAAAAAAACCAAGATTCAACCCAATGAGAAAAGTTCAGGCTATTTAATCAATGATGTGGAAACAACAGGCTACCATCCAGAAGAAAATGAAAATGGACCCCGTATCATAGTATACACCAACTAAGTTCCAAATGGAAAGAAGATGGGAAGGTAAGAAATTTAAAAAATAATCTTGCAAAATATAAATATGGAATCTTGCAAGTGTAAGAGGATGGGGGAAACTGAATCAAGACTAGAAATCCAGATGACGTAAAATAAAGACAGACAACTATGATTATATGAAAACTAAAAATTTTTGATTGACAAATTATACCCTAAGGAATGTTAAGGAATAAAAGCAAGTTCTAAAAAGAGTTGTTTGTAATACTGATGACAGATGAAGAGTGATTATTTAATTTACAGAAAGCGCTTACAATTTGATAAGGAAAGACAACCCTTGAAAAAAGTGGCAAAGAATATGAATACATAATGCAAAGAAGTGCAAGTCCAAATGGCTAAAAAAATATGAAGAGTCTCAAGTTCTCTGTAAAATATAGATTAAAGCAACAGTGAGCTATCACTTTATATTTATCAGACTGACCAAAATTACAAATATAACTAATCATGGAAGGAATGGGGAGATAGGTGCTCTCTTATATTACTGATAGAGATATGAAAGTTTTCAACATTTTTGGAGGACAGTTGGCAACATATATTAAAAATTTTAAAGCACATACATCATTCAAACTTGCAATTCCACAACTGGAAATTTAGTACATAGAAATAAATATACCAAATTTTAAGGACATATCCAAAAGGATGTTGTTCCAGCTTTGTTCTTGTGACCAAGAATTGGAAACAAAGTATGTGTCATCAAGAGTGGAATGGCTGAAAAAATGGTGAATAGCCACACCAGAGAATATTATGCAATTGTTAAAAAGAGCAAATGACAATCATACCAGCCATTCCATGATTGATAGTCTACATGAGATTATGAGAAAGAGTTAGATTTTTAACATGGTTCCCCTTGGAGTGAGCAAGCATGTGAGGTAGGGTGCTCTGTGAGGTTGAGTGAAGAAGGTAGAAGAGGTAGGTATTACCTAAAGCAGCAAGAGAGTTCCAGCATCGGTCAGGTTGCTTGCTGCACAGAAACCCAATTACTGAGACAAGGAGGATTGGCACGGGAGAAAGGAATTTTTAATATGAACGGTATCATCCAGGAGATGGTGGGGGAGCAGCCTCAAATTCATTTCTTTGACTAAAGGAGAGGAGGGGCCTTTATAAGAAGTTAAGGAATGTGGCTATGAGCATTGGGGCAGGTTGTATTGAAATTAACTCAGGCAGGTGATTTGATTCTGAAGTTTCAAGTTAGTGAAGGATGGTGAGTCTCTGTATCAGGAAGTTTGCAGCAAGGGCCTTGGATCTCAACTCCTTTATCTTGCAGAAGTTCTGCCATTTCTGGGAAACAAAAGTCCAAGTAGTTAAAAGTTACAGGGTTCTAGTCATCTAGCCCTACTGGCCTGGGACTCCAAAGCATAAGAAGGCTGCAGGGAAAACATGTATAGGGGGTTCATGCTGTGTTTGTTCATGGGACCAGTTACGTAGTATGATAAAAATTGAATGCATGAGATATTTCTTTCATATAAAATAATGGATATTAATATTCGTATAAATGCATGTGCCTATGTATCCATACAAAGATGCATGATCAACATATAAGCAAGTGGGACATTGCTCAGATTGGTGGGAGACCAAATGACTTTTGATTTCTTATATGTACTTTTGAATTATTTTCACCAAGCATGTATTATTTATATGAAAACCTTATTTTCAGTGTGTGAAAAAGGAAAAGATAATATGTCCAGTTTTTTGAGTTAGGAGTATTTTATTTCTACTTTCTATTTTTACTGCTTATACTGCATTTTTCAATGATGGTGATTTGATCTGTCCACTGCAGGAGATCTCATGAATGCTCATTGAAGAAATAAAATGATAGTTTAAAGTAGAATTATGAGAAAAGTGCTTATTTTAAGCAGATATTGTATTTATTATTTGTGAAAGTAATTGAAACTGTTGCTTTGTCTACATGATACTATGGAAATCAGAAATTGCGGGCTTTGAGTTTTTTCCCTAACATTAATCATAGAAATGTATACTATAATTTTTTTATTAGGAAGCCATGTAAAATCCAAAACTCTGGGCTTGCTACCACTTTTGTTAATAAAAAATAAGAAAGGAAGACAGGAAAATATTTACATTCTAGTGACCACAGAATTTGATATTCAAAAAGCTGGTATCGCAAAGGTTTTTTAAGATTAAACCATGCTCACTCTGGGCTTTGATTTTAGATTGACGCTATTTAAATCTAGCTTTCACTAATTTACTGTGTGATTTGTGTAAGTTATTTTATCTCTTTATTTCTCACTTTCCTCACCTGTGAAATGTTGTGAGGATTAAAAGAGATAGTTTGTGTAAAGTTCTTAGAGCATTGCTTGGCTTTTTGTAGGCACATAATATATATGCTGATGTTGTCATTATTATTATTATGTTTTATCATCATTTATAAATCAAGCAACTCCATCAATAAATGGGCAAAGGACATGAACAGAAACTTTGCAAAAGAAGACAGAATAATGGCCAAAAAACATATAAAAAAGTGCTTAACATCTCTAATCATTAGGGAAATGCAAATCAAAACCACAATGAGATATCACCTAACTCCAGTGAGAATGGCCTTTATCCAAAAGTCCCAAAACAATAATGCTGGCATGGATGTGGAGAGACAGGAACACTCTTACACGCTGGTGGGATTGCAAATTAGTATAACTCCTGTGAAAAGTAATTTGGAGATACCTCAAAGAGCTAAAAATAGAAATACCATTTGATCCAGCAATACCACTACTAGGCATCTACTAAAAGGAACAAAAGACATTCTGTAATAAAGACATCTGCACTCGAATGTTTATAGCAGCACAGTTCACAATTGCAAAGATGTGGAAACAACCCAAGTGCCCGTCAATACAAGAGTGGATTAATAAAATGTGGTATATATATACCATGGAATACTACTCAACTGCAAAAAATAATGCCGAACTAGTACCTCTTATATTATCCTGGATAGAGCTTGAGCCCATGCTTCAAAGTGAGGTATCACAAGAATGAAAAAACATGCACCACATGTACTTGCCATCAAATTGGTACTAAATGATCAACACTAAGGTGCTCACATGATAGTAATAGTCACTGGGTTCTGGTCAGGTGGCAGGGTTGGGGGGTAACTCACAACCAATGGAGGCACAGTGCACCGTTTGGGGGAAGGGCACGCTTGTAGCCCTGGCTTGGGTGAGGCAGATGCATTGCATGTAACCAAAATGTTTGTACCCCCATAATATCCTGAAATTAAAAAAAAAAAAGAAATATGGCTTGGAAATGTAGTAATGATTATCTTGTAAAACTGCATTTACTATAAGAAACTAAATTGTACATCTTATTAAATGAAATTTGCTTACATATACAATAAAATGAGCTCATTGTTTTTATAATGACTTAATCCATCATTGTATATGGTGTAGATAATTTTGCTGGTTAGAAAAACTCAAATATACTGGGTTTAGTTTTCTTCTTGCAGAATGGCAAACTGCAAAATAAAGCACAACTCCAAAAGATTCAAATTCTGACATGGCAGGAAGCCTGGTAAGCCCACACTAAATCACAGGGGAGTGTAGGGTTGTAAATGGACTCAGGGAAATTCAGTTATTTGGCTGAATTATTGTCAGTATAATAAAATACTGTTGATTTAATATCATGATGTTGAATGTCGAGGTTATACATGTGCCCATGATTTCAATTATAATTTCAATATTTGCATCAATAATAAATGGAGGCTCTGGAATTAGATGATGTGGGTTCAAATCCTTGTTTCTTCGAACTGCCAACTAGTGACATTAGGCAAATTATTCTCTAATCCTCTCTTATCTGTAAAATAGGAATAATACTGTCATCATATTTTGTAAGATTTAAATAAGATAATCTGTGTAAGTACTTTGAACAATAACTGTCACATGGTAAAACATTCAAATGTCTTCTATTATCTCCCTTATTAATACTTATGTTATTTTTGTTGTTCTTCCTCTAATCCCATATTCTTTCAGATGGGTATCTAACTGCTTCCTAAATATATATACTCCCATGCCCTATAGACATTTCAAATTTAGTGTGTTTAAAATTAAACACATTTCTTTCTCCTCTTACCTTTTCCTAAATTTTTATTCCCTATCGCAACAGATAACGCATTTCTACTTGCTGCTAAATCTGAAAACCAAGAAGTCATCCCATACCTTCTTTTTCAATCACCAGCTAGTTGCCAAACAAGAAGACTCTTACTGCCTTAAAGCCTTTTTAAATCTTTGCCTGCCCTGTCCCAAAGCCATTGTCTTTATCCCATGTACAGCTCTAATGTTCAAGCCTGACTCTAGTTTGAACCCCTGTGAATCCTTCGCAGTAGCTTTAAGGTATTGTCACACTAAATCATAACTCTGAAATGGCTACAACTAGCGTTCAGATGAGATTAAAACTCTAAACTGACACCTAGTCTTTTATATCTTATTTCTTCTCCTACCACTGTCTGTGATGCAGTCCATAGGCCTGGAAGATCTTTGAACACACAGAGTTATTCCTTCTTCCTCTTTGCTTAACTAACATCTACTTTCCTGCAAAGCTCAGTTCAAGCACTCATCCCTCTGGGATGCCTTTTTAAAACTCTTGCATAATTTTTGATTCCCCTTCTCTGCGTGCCACACTGTCTTGTGAAAACTTTTATCAGAGAACTTGTGGTGCAGATTGTAATAGCCAGTTGGAGGACAGGCACTGTGACTTATGGGTTGTATCTGAGCACAGTGCCTGGAACATGGTAGGTGCTAAAAAGTCTCATCTAGTATGAAGAGAAATCAAAAGTGTGACTTCGGGGTTTTCTCTGGAAGGCGCAGACATTTAATATCCAGTGTCCTATTCCCAACTTCCTACCTTAGAGGGGCTGGCCAGGGACAATTAATGGGAAAGGAAAGAACACACACTTTGATCTTGAGCATATCTACGAATTTTATTGGAAACTCATGAAGCTTAAAGAAACACTGTAATTTCAGAGTATTTTTTTTGTTCATAAAAGTGAACATGTTGGTTAGATGGCTCTTTTGTCTATAAAATCCATGCAAGCCTTTTTGTTTATGAAATATAACCTATAAAAGGGAGATAGATTGCTCTGTAAACACAGCTCAGATGTAATAATATTTATAGTATTCCTATAAAATAACCTCTTCAGACTTGATTTCAGTAATGTAAACATTATGAGAGAAAAGGAGGTAGGATCTCTTTCGGAAGTTTAACTCCCCTCTAGATGCTGGAGCTATTGTACTCCCTGAAAAACTAAATAAAAAATCCATACCTAGGTTTGCACCCAACTTTACCATCTGACCTCATTATGAATTGATTTGAGAATATATATAATCAGATTTGACATCCACAGTTAACTTATAGACTCCCATATCTTCTTTTATATTATTTGCCTTTAAAAAGATAATTTAAAATTATCTGCTAAAGAATTGACTTCTTGGCAGTTTCTCGGCTTAAAAAAAGAGTAATCACAAGATCTTAACTAAAATAATTAGGGTTTTTTCACCAAATGTTACCATCTTTTGCACAGCAATTCTAGGACAGGATACTGAAGGAATGCTTTCTTCCATGGGATAGGAAAGGCTTGATAACAAAGGCAGAATAATTAGCCTGAGTGCTATTTCTCAGTTCTTCTGTGAACTTCATATCTCTCTGGCTATTTATCAAGGTCCTATGGAAGTTAATAGTCTCTTTCTCTGAAGGTGATTTTCTCTACACCCTTTCTTATGTCACTAAATTTGAAATCTGCTCTAGGATTAGATTAAAACTAGGTTTCCCTTCAGGCACAGAGAACAAAGTATGTTGGTAAATTCTGTCTTTCATTCCAAAAAAGCAGAATAATATTCACACAATTTGTTGTGTTTCCTGTAAATTTAGGTCTTATTTGTTGAGTGCAGAACATATCCATGGTCATCATTGTGGCAAAGCATTGGAAGATGCTTTTTATCACTTCAATGCCTCGTCAAAGTCTAGCAATAAAACTGCATTCAGGATTTAAACAAGGTTCTTTCTAAGCAGAGAGTATGAATGTATGGAGTTATTTGGCAGGAAAATCAAAAGAAAGCTAAAAAGTGCTAAAAATAAAAATAAATAGTTGGAGCTCGAAAACTGTATTATAATTTATAGGTAACATCCTGCAGTAAAAGAGGATGTAAAAAAAAAAAAAGTCAAATATTGCAGAATGATTCTTAGCAGAAGTGGCTCTAAAGGACAAACTCAAGGACATTAACCACTTTGAGCTCTTATTTCACAAGAAGCAAAGTAATTGCTTTGCCACTGAAACTAATTGACTCAAATATTTTATGATAATTATTAGTTATTAAAATAGATACTTTATTATTGAAAGGTACTTTTTACATCCCAAGCAAATACTTATTTTTAGAATAAATTTATTTTCCTTTTTTGATAGATTTTGGCTTTTTATACAAATTCAGTCAGCAATTCATCAACCTAATAGTAAATTTCTTTACCTTTCCAAAGCAAATCTCTTTATCCATTTCTTTCTACTTAAGGCTGTGTGGTAGAGAATGATACTGATACCTCTTCGCAGATGGAGGAACCTCCATTGATGTAATGTTCCTGGCCTTTCCATACCCACTTCTTCTTTAATTCCTTCTGTCCTAGGAAGGGAGAGTGACCTATGTGAGGAGCAAATTTAGGAAGAATAAACTGGACATTCATTGCCCACCTCTCCTCTTCCTTGTCTTGGGAGCGAGGTCTCTGTGGGAAGCAGATTTTCTTCCCCTGCAGGGACGTGTACTGCTGGCGTGACAGATGACCAGCATGTCAGTGGCGGGGGAGAGAGTGTACGTCTTCCCATATCTGGGGATAATAGACCTAAAGTCACATCTTCTATTAGTAATAAAGAAGATATTTTAGCCTCAATTTGTACTTCTTTTTTTCCCTCCTCAGTTTGTTTAGAACCTATATGGGAAGAGGGTTGCTCTTTATTAGGTTTTCTCATGGATTTGGTGCATGGACCAGGAGTATAGAGAAATGAAACAAAAAAGTGAGATTTCCTGGGCAAAATATACACTTGGAGACTCTTGGCTTGAGGTCTAAGGCTTTGGGCTTTAGTGTAGGGATGGAGAACTTCGACATTGGTGGTTTGTAGAAATTTCTGTTAGGGCCTTGGAGGAACACTGTCCCTTGACTTTTACCTTCTGTGACCTGGTTGAAGGCTTTAATCCAACTTCATCACAGCTTGTCCTTCATGGATCACTTCTGATCACTTGGTCTCTGGCTCAGGGGCTGGGTTTTATATTGTCAGGCAGATTCCATATAGGCAATGAGGAAGCTGAGTGAATGACCTCATCAGACAAAAATGGGAGACCGTTGAAGTAACTTGGGGAACAGTAGAGCCTTACAAAGCAGACCCTTGAGGCAAGGATTAAATTACAGGCAGCGGATAACCTCACCTCAGCGTGAGCACTACTAAGACTGACAGTGATGCTACAGCTTTTCTGGGGCAATAATTATACAAAAAAAGTGATTTTTGTATAAGTCTCTAAGGCATTGGTGAACTGAAATATATTTTCTCTTTTTAAACAGCAAAGCAAATGAGTTGTGAGTCTGGTAGAAGATATTAGAAAGATTATTGGTTAAAATCATTTGTGTTTGGCCCGCAGACAGCACTTGCTCCACTGTCCTGGGTTCCATTATGCATTCAGAGCCAAGGATCTATCTGTTCAGCCACTAAATTGGAGCTAATCTTGGATCCGTGTGGCTTGTATGTGTTATTCTCCAACCATATTGTCTCAAATTAGCATTAGGTTAATTATATGTGTGGGGAAATTTCCTCTGAGGTATAATTCTTACACCTAAGCTATACTGTAGCGAGAGGTAGGGAAAGTAGCCACAATGGTTCGGGACAGAAAAGTCAGTTCACAGGAGAGTGTGAATGCTATGACATTGTATGGAGTATATTCATTTTAACATTCAAGGGCAGGAAATGCAGGGCTCTAGGAAGTATACACTAGGAGGTGAGGCAGAAATTGTAAACGTATAGTGCCAAAATTAGCTTCTTCCTTGAAAATCTAGTCCAACTGAGTTTACAAATCCTAGATTATGGACTTTAAAATAGAGATGATTTTTCTCTCCATAGACAACACTCAATTTTTGTCATGATTTATGGCAGCATTAAGAATGCTGAAAGCTGAATTTGCCTTCTCTATTGATCTTGGGGACAAACGGTCTTTCACGAGAATGATATTATCTATAGATTTTGAAGATGCTGTTTCTGGTGTTTGGAAAATTCATTCCTTATAAGTGTGCAAAGATGTTTTTTTTTAATCATGAATAGATGTTGAACCTTGTCAGACTTTTTCTGTTTTATTTATGTGGTTGTTCTTCTGCAGTTTGTGATACAGTGAATTATATTGATTGATGTTTGAATGTTGAACCAGCCTTTATTCCCAGGATAAACTGCACTTGGTTTATGCGTTATCCTTCTAATATACTGATAATTTCAATTTGGTATTATTTTGATTAGGATTTTTGTGTGTGTGTGTTCCTGTTAATGGGTATATTGGCCTACAATTTTCTTTCTTTTTGTCTGTCTTCTTTTGATATCAATAAAATGAGCTGGGAAGTAGTCATTCTTCTTCAATTTTCTGGAAATATTTTTGTAGAATTATTATTATATCTTCTTTAACTGTTTGATAGGTTTCATAAGCTAAGACATCTTGCCCTGAAGTATTCTTTATAGGAAGATTTTAGCTGCAAATTTATTTAATAACTGTATGACTATTCAAGTTATCTATTTTTTTCATAAATGAACTTTAGTAGTTTTTTTATGTTTTATAGAATTTCACATTTCATCAAGTTTATCAATTTTATTGGCAAAAGGCTGGTTTTTCTTATCATTCTGTCAATCTATATTTTTTAAGTGAGGCATTTAGACCATTTATATTCAATGTTAATATTGATAAATGTGTTACTGTTCTAGTCATTGTGTTGAGTATTACCTAGTTGCTTTGTATTCTTCCTTGTGTTACTGTTTTATAAGAGCTGTGAGTTTTTACTGTGAAGTGTTTTTACGCTGGTGAATATCAACCATTCTTTTCAGTGGTTAGAGCACTTTTGAGCATTTCTTGTAGGGCAGGTCTAGTGGTGACAGATTCCCTTAATGTTTGGTTGTCTGGGAAAGATTTTATTTCTCCTTAATTTATGAAACTTAGATTTTCAGGATACAAAATTCTTGGCTGACAGTTATTCTGTTTAAAAATGGGACCCTAGTCCTTAAAAGTTGTTAAATATTCTTATTATTCTTTTAATACTTGTAGAGTCTCTAGTGATATCATGTCTCTCTCATTCCTGATATTGGTAATTTGTATGTTCTTTTTTTCGGATCAGTATAGTGAAAGAGTTATCAATTACATTGATCTTATCAAATAAACAACAGCCTTTGGTTTCATTGATTTTTCTCAATTTTTTCTCTTCTCAATTTAATTGATTTCTTTATTATTTCTTTCTTTCTGCATATTTTGGGTTCAGTTTGTTCTCTGTTTTCTAGTTTATTAAGGCAGAAGCTTAAAATACTGATTTGAAACTTTTCTATATCTTTTGCCTACTTTCTGTCTTTCCAACATTGACATTTAATGCTATAAATTTCCCACGAAGCACATCTTTAACTGCAAATTTTGATATATAATTTTTCATTTTAATGCAGGCCAAAACTTTCTAATTTCCCTGTGGTTTCCTATTTTTATCAATGGGTCATTTAGAATTGAATTAATTTTCCAATATTTGGGCATTTTCCAGGCATTTTTCTATTATGATTTCTAGCTGAATTTTATTATAGTCAGAGAACACCTTTTGTGCAACTTAAATTCTTTTAAATTAAAAAAAATACAACACAGAATATGGTCTAATATGTGAAAGTACATTTAAAAAGAATACGTTTTCTGTTGTTACTGGATTGAGTGTTCTGTAAATGTCAATTAGTTCAAGTTGATTGAATTGCTCAAGTTTTCTTTCATATTATTTTTCTGTCCTGTCAATTACTGAGAGATGAGTATTAAAGTATCCAAATATAATTTTGAATTTGTCCATTTCCCCTTTTGGTTCTGTCCATTTTTGCTGAATGAATTTTGAAGCTCTGTTGTCAGATGCATACACATTTAAGATGGTTATTAGCTCTTGGATAATTGGTCCTTTCATTGTTGTTTAATGTTCCTCTAAATTCCTCATAAAATTCATTGTTCAGAAATCTTCTTTTTCTGATATTAATACAGCTGCCCCAGCTTTCTTGATTTATGCTTTCATGTTTTCCATCTTTTTACTTCTTTTGTGCTTGCATGTTTTTCATTCTTTTACTTTTAGACTATCTATATGTTTAAAGTGGATTTCTTTTCTTTTTTATTTTCATTTTCAGTTGTTTGAAAATGATATACCTAGATGTGTTCTTGATATATCCTGTTCTTTGTTTCCTGAACTTTTTTGATCTATAGTTTGGTGTCTCATATTAATTTTAGAAAATTCTTAACCATCATGTGTTAAAATATTTCTTTTCTTCACTCTTTCTTACTTCCCCTCCTAGGATTCTAATTATACATATGTTGTGTCATTTGGTTTTGTCCCACAGATTTTGGATGCTCTGATCTGCTGTTTTATTCATTTGTTTTTTTTTTTCTCCATTCTTTTTGTTCTGACTTGGATAATTTCATTTGATCTATCTTCAAGTGCCCTAATTCTTTCTTTGGCTCTGAAAAGCCCATCAAAGACATTTTTTTGGTCTCTATTATTGTGCTTTCATTTTAGACATTTCTGTTTAATTTATTCTTGTAGTTACCATCTCTCTGCTAAACGTATCCTCTGATGTTACATATTTTCCACACTTTCCACTGAAGTTTTTAATCTAACAATAATAACAGTCTTATTTTTTCCTTTCTGATAGTCCCCACATCTACATTTTATCTAAATCTGTTGATTGTTTTGTCTGTTGAGAGTATATTGATTTTTCTTTTTCTTTTTTGCATACCTTCTATTTATTTATTTTTGTATAAAGATGGACATTTTGTGTCGAACTTAAATAGAGCCTGAGAGAAATTTTTTTTTATTTCTGGTAATGGACACATATTTCTTCTTGCTTTTCCTAGGAAGGTTGAGGAATTGAACTGGGTTTGGATTTAATTGCTGCCATCAGTGTCTTCAGATCATCACAATTTTAAAGTTCTTTTAATGTTACCTTTCATTTAGGATTGTTCTGTTTGCCTGTTGGTTCCCATGAGTCTGCTCCAGACTCAGGTTTAGATTGCCCCTTTGTGCTGTGTTTCACAGAAATTCTCTTTCTCGGTATTTGCCCCATGGTAAACAGTAGCCCCCTATTACTTAACTCTTGTTAGTAGTGATGAGGGCAAGATAAATTTTCCATTATTTTGATTAAGCCTCAATCTCAAGCAGGCAATATTGCCCTGGGTCTTGGATGAGAGTCTTTTTAGTAATCTTGTCCCTCGCCCAGGAAGTATATATTTTTTTCTTTTTCCTATTCACTTCTTCCAATTGCAATTAGTCTTTACTAAGGATTTTTCCCATTTTCTCCAAGCTGTTTAGTGGAGGATCTTAGAATTTTGTTCCTCACATAAGTGGTTGCTGCTCATTCTCCCAAGGCTTCTACATTCATGTGCATATGCTTCTTGAGGACTTTGACTAATCTTACTTTGTGAACACCGAGTGATGTCCAGGAATAAGCGCCTGCAAGTGAATGTGCATCCTTGTACCGGCAGCCCTCAAGAATTCTGTATCCTTGCACTACCTCACATTTAGCTTTTAGCAATTCATTAAAAATTTTTAGTTGAATTCTTCTGACTGATATCTGCAGGCCTGCCCATACCATTTCTTCTTGGAGGCACCTATCTTTTCTCAGATTTTTGGCTTGTTAGTTGCCTAACCAGAAGTTTGTTAATTGACAGTTTTCTGACACAATCAATAAAATTGTGAAATTTTGAATTGTCTGACAGATTTTTTATAGTAGTTAGTGTTGTTGTCATTGTAAATATGGGAGGAGTGCTTTTTCCAGCTTTCAACATCCTGAATAGAATATAGAAATCCTATCTTCGTTTTTTTGTTTCTTGCTATGAAATCCTGAAATGCATTCCCAAAGGGGATTGTTTACTCATTAACTCATCTGTCATCCACACACATATTTCTAGAATGTGTATTGTGTGTAAGGATACCAGGTCAATTAAACAAATAGACTCTTCCTTGAACATTTTGAAATCAGCCCATTACTCACTCTAGGTTACTTCTGATGAGAAAGAGCATAATTATCTTTTAAACAATGTTTCTCAAATTTTAACAATTGCTAGACCCCTTTTAGAAGAAAATAATTTCCATGTGCCTTCAATTATAGTTGTTTGAAAAATATGTTAAAAACTATTCTATTAAAAATACCTTTAGTTGCAAATTAGATGAAATGTTTAGACATTATTAGTAGTAAAATAATTTTAAAGATTATCATTAGAAGGAAAACACAAAATAAAGTTCTCATAGACCACATTTACTTTTTAAAATTTATTTTTTGTTTCAGAATATTATAGGGGTACAAAAGTTTTGGTTACATGGATTGCTTTGGTACTGCTTGAGTCAAAGTTATAAGTGTGCCCATCACCCAGATAGTGTACCTTGCACCTGTTACATATGATTTCACCCATTCCCTCCTCCCCCTTCTACGTGCATGATTTTCACTGAGTCTTACTTCCATCTGTGCACACGAGTGCTGATCGGTTAGTTCCAATTTAATAGTGAGTACATGTGGATTTTTTTTTTTTTTTACATTCTTATGAAACTTCACTTAGTAGAATAGTCTCCAGTTCCATCCAGATTGTTGCAAAAGGTATTAATTCATGTTTTTATGGCTCCAGGATGTACATATACCACTCCTTATTAATCCACTCATGAATTGATGGGCACTTGGGATGATTCCATATCTTTGCAATTGTGAATTGTGCAAGTAGCTTTTTAAAATAAGATGTCTTTTTTTTTTCCCTTTGGGAAAATTCCCAGGAGTGAAATTGCTAGATCAAATAGTAGATCTACTTTTAGTTCTTTGAGGAATTTTCATGCAGTTTTCATACAGAAAATAGAGGCTGTCTATTTTCTCTATTGATTATTTCCTTGGCTGTGCAGAAGCTTTTTAATTTAAAAAGTCCCATTTATTTATTTTTGTTGTTGCTATGATTGCCCTTGGGGTCTTCATTATAAATTCTTTGCTTAGGCCAATATCTAGAAGAGTTTTTCCAACATTTTCTTCTAGAGTTCTTCTAGTTTCATGTCTCAGATTTAAGTCTGTTATCTATCTTGAATTAATTTTTGTGAGTAGTGAACGATATAGATCCCATTTCAATCTTCTACGTGTGGCCGTCCAATTTTCCCAGCATCATTTATTGAATAGGGATATTTTTCCCCAGTATATATCGCTGTCTACTTTGTCAAAGATCAGATGGCAATATGTTGATGGTTTTATACCTGGGTTCTCTGTTTTGTTCCTTTTGTCTGTGTCTCTGTTTTTGTGCCAGTATCATGCTATTTTGGTTACTATATCCTTATATTACAGCTTAAAGTTGGGTAAAGTGATGCCTCCATGTTTGTTCCTTTTGCTGAAGGTTGGTTACTTTTGCTATTTAGACTCTTTTCTTGTTCCAAAGAAAGACTAGAATTATTTTTTATAGATCTACAAAAAATGACATTGGTATTTTGATGGGAATTGCATGGAATCTGTAAATCACATTGGGTAGTATGGGCATTTTAACAATGTTGATTTTGCTGATCCATGAGCATGATATGTTTTAACATTTGTTTACATGATCTGCAATTTCCTTTCTCAGGGATTCTTAGTTCTCTTTGTAGAGACCTTTTACCTCTTAGTTAAATATATTCATAGGTAGTTTTCTTTTAGCTGTTGTGAAAGGTATTGAGTATTTGATTTGATTCTCAGCTTGACTGTTGTCGGTGTATAGGAATGCTACTTATTGATTTTATAGCCTGATATTTTGCTGAATTTATTTATCAGTTCCAGAATTTTTGGAGTTTTCTAGATATAAGATCATATTGTCAGCAAAGAGCAATAGTTTCACCTTTTTCCCCATTGAGATGCCCTTAAATTCCTTCTTTCATCTGATCTCTGTGACTAGGACTTCTAGCACTATATTGAATAGAATTGGTAAAAGTGGCATCCTTGTCTTGTTCCAGTTTTGAGTGCCAATGCTTTCAACTTTTCCCCATTCAGTACGATGTTGGCTGTGCATTTCTCTTATATGGCTTTTAGAATTTGGAATTACGTTCCCTCTATGCCTATTTTGTTAAGAGTTTTTATCATAAAAACTTGCTGAATTTTGTGGAATGTTCTTTCTGCATCTATTGAGATGCTCATATGAACTTTGTTTTTTCTTCTGCTTATGTGGTGAATGACATTTATGAATTTACATATGGTGAATGATCCTTGCATCCTGGGATGAAGCCCACTTGGTCATGGTGGATTATTTTTTTGATATGCTGCCTAATTTGGTTTGCTAGGATTTTGTTGAGGATTTTTACATCTAAGTTCATAAAGGATATTGGTCTATAGTTTTTTTTTTTTGTTGTGTCCTTTCCTGTCTTTTGTCACAAGGTTTTGCAGAACAAGTTAGGGAAAATTCCTTCCTTCTGATGTTATGAAATAATTTCTGAAGTGTAGGTACCAATTCTTATTTGTTGGTCTGATAGAATTCATCTGTGAAACCATCTGGTCCCAGACTTATTTTTTGTTGGAAAGATTTTTTTTGTTGTTGCTTCAACTTTGTTGCTCATAATTGGTCTGCTCAGAAGTTCTATTTCTTCCTGATTGAGCCTCGGAAGGTTGTGTGTTTCTAGGAATTTGTCCATTTCCTTGATGTTTTCAAGTTTATGCACATAGAGGTTTTTTTGTTTTTTTTTTTGAGACAGAGTCTCACTCTGTTGCCCTGGCTAAAGTGAGTGCCATGGCGTCAGCCTAGCTCATAGCAATCTCAAACTCCTGGGCTCAGGCAATCCTTCTGCCTCAGCCTCCCAAGTAGCTGGGACTACAGGCATGTGCCACCAAGCCCGGCTAATTTTTTCTATATATTTTTAGTTGTTCAATTAATTTCTTTCTATTTTTAGTAGAGACGGGGTCTCACTCTTGCTCAGGCTGGTTTCGAACTCCTGAGCTGAAACAATCCACCCGCCTCGGCCTCCCAGAGAGCTAGGATTACAGGCGTGAGCCACCGCGCCCAGCGGACCACATAGAGATTTTATAGTATACACAGATGATATTTTGTATTTCTGTGGTATCAGTTGTAATATCCCCACTTTTGACTGAGTTTATTTGGATCCTTCCTCTTCTATTTCTGGTTTATCTAGCAAGGGGTCTATCAATTATGTTTAACTTTCAAGGAACCAACTCTTTGTTTCATTAATCTTTGGTATTACTTTTTGTTTTGGATTCCATTTAGTTCTGTTCTGACCTTAGTTATTTCATTTCTTTTGCTGTGTTTGGAATTAGTTTGCTCTTCCTTTTCTAGTTCCTTGAGATGATTCATTAGATTATTGATTTGTGATCCTTATGTCTTTTTGAGGTAGGCATTTAAGGCTATAAATTTTTCCCTTAGGACTGCTTTTACTGAATCCCACAGATTTTGATAATTCATGTCCCCTTTAGTTTAAGGAACCTTTTGATTTTCACTTTAGTTCTCTCCATGAGAGAATTAAGCAGTAGGTTGTATAATTTCCATAACTTTGTATAGAATTGAGCATTTTTGTTGGAGTTGATTTCTAATTTTATTCCACTATGATCTGAGAAGATACATGATATAATCTCTATTTTTTTGAATTTTTAGAGACATGTTTTATAGCCTAAGATGTGATCAGTCTTAGAGAATGTCCCATGTGCTGATGAGAAGAATAGATATACAGTAGTTTTTTTTTTTTTTTTTTTGGTAGAATGTTCTGTAAATGTCTTTTAGGTCCATTTGTTCTAGAGTCATTTAACTGCAGTGTTTATTTATTTTCTGCTTAGAGGATCTGTGTAATTCTGTCAGTGGGATGTTGAAGTCCCCAGTAATTAGGATGTTGCTGTTTATCACTTTGTTTAGATCTAGTAGGATTTGCTTTATGAATCTGGACTCACCTGTGTTGGGTGCATATAAATCCATAGGATTGTTATGTCTTCTTGATGAATTGCTCCCTTTCCCATTATAAAATGACCATTTTTCTTTCTTCACTATTGTTGATTTAAAGTCTATGTTACCTGATATGAGAGTGGCTACACCTGCTTTCTTTTGATTTTCATTTGCATGCAATATATTTTTTTCTATCTCTTCCCCTTGTGTCTGAATGCATCCTCGTGGGTTAGATATGTTTCCTGGAGTCAGCAAATAACGTTGTCTTGTATTTTCCTATGCAATCAGCTAGACTGTGTCTCTTCAGTGTGGAACTCAGGCTGCTTATGTTTATTAAAAGAATTGATAAATGGGGTGCATTTCTCTTCCTTCTGTTGGGTAGAAACTTATTGCTTTATTTTACTTCTTGAGCCATTATTTTATATGGGCTCTGAGTTTTAGCTTTTGGGTGATTTTACACTGATGGGTTTCTATTGTGCTGATTGATGTATAATGTAGATCTGAAACTTCCTGCAGATCAAGTCTGGTCTTGACAAATTCCTTTAGTGTTTGCTTCTCTAAAAAAGTCTTTATTTCTCACTCATATAAGAAACTTAGTTTTTAAGGATACAAAATTCTAGGATAGCCATTATTTTGTTTATGAAGACTGATGACAGAGCCCTAATCTTTTTGGGCTTGTAAGGTCTTAGTCAAAAAGTTTGCAATTAACCTGATGGATTTTTCTTCGTAAGTTATCCGATGTTTTGCCTTATGGCTTGCAGAACTTCCTCTTTCATGTTAACTTTGGCTACTATTATTACTATGTGTTACGGTGATTGACTTTTTGAGAGGAATCTCCCAGGTGTTTGTTGAGCTTCTTGTACCTGGATATCTAAATTTCTATCAAGACCCAGGAATTTTATCTCAATTATTCCCTGAAATAGGTTTTCCAACCTTTATGTTTTCTTCTTCACCCTCAGGGATGCCTTTAATTCTTATGTTTGGACTCTTTACATAATCCCATATTTTTTATAGACTTTGTTATTTCCTCTTAATTCTCTGTTCTTTGTCTTTGACTGACTTGTTTAATTTGAAGATATTGTCTTTAAGCTCTGAGATTTTTTCTTCTACCTGGTCTAGTGTATTCTCCACTGTGTTTTTTATGTCCTTGAATGAGTTTTTAATTTTCAGAAGGTGCATTTGATATTTTTTTAGTAATTCAGTTTCTTTAGTGAATTTTTCATTCATTCCCTGAATTCTTTTTGTGGTCTTTGTTTTGGTTTTCCATTTTCTCTTGTACTTTATTGAGCTTACTTATAATCCATATTTGGTATTCTTTATTTATAATTTCAATAGTCTGATTTTGTTTGGTTTCCATTGCTAGAGAGCTGGTGTTTCCTTCTCAGGGTGACCTTTTGCACTGATTCTTCGTACTTCTGTAGTTCTTTTGCTGATTCCTTCTCATCTGGAGCAGCTGTTGCTTCTTATTTATGGATTTTATTTTGTTTTGAGAGTGCTTTTTCCCCTCACCTCACTAATCAGGGTGTGTTTTTAGCATATGTTGGATAAGAAACTTTGGCTTTGCTCAGGGGTGCTTTGATGATAATTTAGGTTCTGGAGGGATGGTTTGGTTATAGATATTCTTAAAGTGGCAGTTTTTTCAGTTGCTAGTTTTTTTGTAGTCTGTGGGAGTGGGGAGCTATGTGGGTGAACAGATTTCCTGCCTCTCTTTGATGAGGGAGAATGGAGTTCTTTGAAATCCTTTCTCTTTCCTCAGCCCTGTGATCTTCTTAATAGCGTGAGTTTTAATGGCATGCCTAGTTTAATTTCTGAGGCAGTAGGTGGTGCTTGTGGATGACAATCAAGAAACCCTGTGGGATTGAGTCAGTAAATGCTGTAAGCAGCATGCAAATTGACCACCCTGTCAGTAGATGGTACTTGCAGGAAGAAACAAGCTACAGCGTTGTTTCATGGTCCTGTGACCAGCTATAGTCCCTCAGGTGAAGCACTTGAATTACCTAGGTGATGGCTGGGGTGTTGGAATTCCAGGTGAGTTCTTATTCTGTCCCACAGCAAAGGCAGGTGGGGGAGTGTGGCTGCATGTGGCAGGGTTGAGTGAGCTTGCCCTCAGGCTCCACAAAACCTTGCTAAATATCTGTTTTAGCAGGGGTTGAAGGTCTGCTGCCTTCTTCTGAGGAAAGCTGCCAGGGAGGGGCTGAGGAAGCCCCACCCAACCAGCAAGTATGCTTTAGAACTAGAGGCCATCTGAGATTCACAATCTGGCAGTCTGGAGCCAACCTTGCTCCTCTCTGCCCTTCCCTGCTGCTCCACCTGCCTTCTCATCTCCACCCAGCCTCCCCACCCCCACCCAGCATCTGCCAGCAGGCAAGAGCTCAAGCTAGCCAAGCTCCCTGCAACTGTTATATGGGCCAGTAGGTTTTCTACCCAGGAACCCTGCCTGATATGAGAGCACAGTAATCCTCTAGTGGGAGTGGTAACCCACAAGCATACTGTAACTAGTATCCACATTGCAGTCTCCCCCCCCATCTGCCCATGTGAACTCCCTTACCTGCTGACATTAATTTACACCTGCTTGCCCCTGAGCAATGCAATCAAGACCTAGGGGTATGGGATCTGGCCTGTGGGCCTGTCCCTGGGTCCCTTAAGATCAGTCCTTGACCATGCCAGGAAGAAGCATGCTGGTCCTGAATTGCCCATGGGGTGCACAAGCAGGTTTGATGTACTTCCACCTCGGGGCATGCCACATTCTGATGGAGTTAATGGGCAAGCAGTACTAGGGAGGTCTGGTGGGCAGGTAGCTCACAGTCCAAGCATCTCTCAGGCTACTCTAGGATTGTAAGAGGAAAGTTCTGAGCCCCACTCTCTGTGGAAGCCTTGGTGTGATGGCTCAATTATCTTTCTTGACAGCCATGGGTGGGGGAAGGGAAGGGGAGAAAAATAGTTTGAGTGGAGGAAAGCTAGCACTCTCGTCATGGTCGTCCCTCAGTCCAGGAGGCTGCCTGTCCAGAATTTCCAGGCACTGGAGTCACACAGATCACCCAGGACCCACTGGACCCCTGTGGCTCCTACAGACTGGTCCAGAGTTTGGAAAAGTCCGTGTGGGAATGAGCAAGACAAAACATGAGGAATTGAAGCCACCTGGAGAGGTCAAAGCCACACAGTGGGTAGAGAAGCAATATGGCACTTGCCATCCCAGCTCAGGTCTGTGGAGATGGTGGCTTCCCAGGGGGACTGGGAGCCTGGCGTCCCTGGCCACAACAAGTTCCCAACTCACTGGCAAGAGCATCCTCCAGGCTTGTGAGTGCAAAAAGTCTCTCCAGCAGCTCAGGAACCCACCAACTGTCTGAGATACAAGGGAAGGAGAAAGAAACCACTCCACCTACCCTGTCACTGGACTCTAAGCCTCTCAGGGGTTGATGTCTGCTGATAGCTTGGTCCTTCCTGTTCTGTTCCACAATTTCTTCCCATGGAATCTCCTGAAGGTTTTGTCACCCTTCCCTCAGATCCACTCCTGATCTCTGTTTATCTGTTTTTTCCCTTTTATCTAAAATTTCTCCTCCTTATTGAGCCACTCTAGTAGCTGGTGTCTCTGTTCAGCCATCTTGTTTCTCCTCATATAATAATATGCCTGAATCATTAGTCCAAGTAACAGTAGATTAGGTTAGTTTCTAAGACTTCTTTCTATCTTTGTAATTCTATGACTATATGGAGAAAGAATGAATGGGTGAGGAGTGAAAAATGAGTGTAATGTTTTAAAAACATCAAAGCTCTTTCTCATAATAAAAGAAATATTTTTTAGTTTTTTTTAGTCTGACTGGGTTAATAATGTTTGAATATGAATTATTCAGATTCTGTAGTGCCTATCAAATGTTGGCAACAGATCTAGAAACAAGGGCTGGAAAGTAAGAAAATAATAGTGCTGTCAAGCTGTTATTAACTCTGTTAGCAAAATAGCAGTGCCATCAGTGGTACTGGGAAATTGGGGGTCAAGTAAATAGTATCAATAGGCCTGTAAAAGCACAATAACACAGTAGTGGTCTCAGGAGTGTTATAAATAGCACATTTGAATGACAGTGTCCTTGAGAATACTGTTAATCATGCTTTTGAGTGATTGTATTCTCTGTGGTATTATAAAGGGTAGGAGTGAATGACAGGACTGTTAAGAGTACTCTTAACAGAAATATATGAGCATGAAATAGTTTGGAATTCAGGTTTAGTAAGATCATTCAAAAGTTTGTTTACACAAATTATTGGGTTTAAATCTTAAGAGAATTGGTTCAAGTCCTTTTAAATTCACCTAAAAAATACAATGAATGTTTTAACCACTATGAAAGATCACATAGCTCATAATCCTTTATCCTTGTTATGTAATGTTCTCAGAAACACATAAGCATGTTATAAAAAGCATTGCATTATATCTACATCCTTTGCAACTGGGAAGTCAAAATTATTCTCATACCAGCACTGTTGATATGTTACTGTAGGATTAGATAGAGAAGGTATGAATGTCCTCAGGGACTATAATTATGCAATGTTAAATTCGTTGAAAAGTTTTGTCAAAGTAGAAAAGAAATTTTCTGGTAAGAAAAGATGCTTTTTTTAGTGATCTCTTCAAAGAATCCATTGCTAAAAAATCTAAGTTTTTGTTTCATCATGCATTCAAGTAATTAGGAGAACTAGTAGAGTGATAGGGTAGGACTAAAGGACCTCTAAAAGATAAAAATACATAAAAAGAAGCCAAAGTGAGGATAGGGAATAGAATTGGGGATGCCTAAAATCATTATAGGAAAAATTGGATTTTTAGAGTAGGGTGGAACATTAGTCAAGAGTAAAAGAACATTAGTTATGATGGAGTAATACATAAAATCTCTCAAAGAATATGTGCATGTGTGTATAATTGTGTCACATTGATTCTGGAAAAATGTTCGGTAATGTAGATAAGCACTAGCAAACAATGAAACTAGAGTATTTTATTGTTCAAATATAACATTATTTAAATTCATTTATGTACTTCATTTATCCAAGTGCTTAATCACAATATTTGAAATGAAGGAGAAGGGGGGGGCAATGCTTTTTTGCTTGTCAAAGTGACTGAAGAAGGGGTTATTATTTGTATTGAGTGCTTTGTGGGCCAAGGATGCTACAGGACAGTAAATATAACAAAGAATTGTCTTGCTTCAAATGAGAAATACTGGGACAAGAATAATTAACATATACAGTTAAAATAATGGTAAACCATAACATATGTTCACCAGTAAGCACATATTTTTGCTTAGTTCTTATAGTTTGCATTTCAGGCACATGGTCATCTACAGATAAAGGATGCCAATCTATTTGCAACTTGACAAAATTGAAAGGAAAGCAGATTTTGTGTTTCCAGTGAGTTTGAATCTAAGAATAATATAAGTGCTCTAGGACACTTCCCATTCTATATTTTACCATTGGATAGGTACACAATTTGAGTATACTATTGCAAATAACATAAATACACATAAGTTTCAAGTATAAGGAATTTTTAAAACCAAATTTTTCTACAACAAGAAAAATTTGCTCCCAACGTATGGGTGTTGAATCAAACAAATTTTAAGTCAGTCCTGTTGGAGACAATAAGAAAAAGAAATATACAGAACAAGAAATGACCCCGTATAGCAAAAGCAACCTTAACCAAAAAGAACAAATTGGGAGGCATCAGTTTACCAGACTTCAAGCTGTACTACAAGGCTATAGTAACTAAAACAGCATGGTACTAGCACACGAATAGAGACACAGGCTAATGGAACAGAACTGAGAATCCAGATATAAAATCATTCTCATAAAGCCATCTAATCTTTGACAAAGCATACAAAAACATACACTGGGGAAAAGAATCCTTATTTAATAAATGGTGCTGAGAAAATTGGATAGCCACATGGAGAATACTGAAATAGGATCCACACCTCCCACCTCTCACAAAAATCAACTCACGGTGGATAACAGACTTACACCTAAGGCATGAAACTGTAAGAATTCTAGAAGATGATGTTGGAAAAACTCTTATAGACATTGGCCTAGGTAAAGAATTTATGAACAAGACCCCAAAGGCAATCAGAGCAACAACAAATATAAATAAATGGGGCCTGATCCAATAAATCAAAAAGCTTCTGCATAGCCAAGGAAATTATCACAAGAGCAAACAGACAACCTACAGAATGGGAGAAAATATTTGCATGTTACACATCTGATAAAGGGCTGATAACTAGAATCTGTATAGAACTCAGGAAAATCAGGAAGGAAAAAATCAAACAACCCTATCAAAAAGTGGGCAAAGGACATGAACAGAAACTTTTCAAAAGAAGACAGAATAATGGCCAACAAACATATGAAAAAATGCTTAACATCTCTAATCATCAGGGAAATGCAAATCAAAATCACAATGAGATATCACTTATCTCCAGTGAGAATGGCCTTTATCAAAAAGTCCTAAAACAGTCAATGTTGTAATGGATGTGGAGAGATGGGAACACTCGTACACTGCTGGTGGGACCACAAACTAGTACAACCTCTGTGGAAAGTCACATGGAGATATTTTAAAGAGCTAAAAGTAGAATTACCATTTGATCCAGCAATCCCATTACTGGTCATCTACCCAAAAGAACAAAAGACATTCTATAAAAAAGATATCTGCGTAGAATGTTTATAGCAGCACAATTTACAATTGCAAAGATGTGGAAAAAACCCAAATGCCCATCAATAAATGAGTGGATTAATAAAATATGGTATGTGTATATGTATACACACCATGGAGTTCTACTCAGCCACAAAAAACAGTGGTGATATAGCACCTCTTCTATTATCCTGGATAGAGCTGGAGCCCATTCTACTAAGTGAAGTATCACAAAAATGGAAAAACAAGCACCACATGTACTCGCCATCAAATTGGTATTAACTGATCAACACTTAAGTGCACATATAGCAATAACATTCATTGGGTGTTGGGCAGATGGGACGGGGGATTAGGGGATGAGTATATACACACATAATGAATACAGTGCATACAGTTTGGGGGATAGACATGGTTGAAGCTCTGACTCAGGTGGGGCAAAGGCAATCTTTAATACATAATCTAAACATTTGTATCCCCGTAATATGCTGAAATAAAAAAAATTGGGAATTAATTAATACTCAATTTCTTGAATTAATTGAGTTTGTGTTTTTAATTGTGTGTTTAATCGTGATTCTGTGTTTTCACCTGTCTGGTGGTGAGCCAGACAGGTAAAAACACAGAATCACGGATAGGCTTGTATTTATTTCTCCTGATGGAAACGGCTTCCCCAGCCTGTGTTTGTCAGAAGCATTGCAAAGCAAATATACTAGCTGCAGCCACCTGTGGCAAGGGATCAAAGTCAGGGCAAGCAGAGACAGGAAATCCTGGGAAGGAAGAGGCTGGGGAAGGAGACACATGGGGGAGTAAAGGCTGGGAAAAGCTCCTGTGTGTATCAGGGAATTAGAAGGCCATGATGTACCCAGGGCTGGACACATGCTCAGAGAAGACCCTAAGCTTTCACTTCTGGCTGACCTTAGCTTCCTTGCAAGCAGGAAGTGAAGGCTAAGGCAGAATTGCAAATGGCCTGGCTAAGTGTTGAAGGAGTGCCCCAACACAGGGCCAATATGCAAAGACTCAGAGAATAGTTTCATTTCTCTTTCTTTCATTCTTTCTTTTTTTTTTTCTTGGCTCCAGGCGTTTAGGGATGTCTCTGTCAAATCTCCAGCTGACAACTAAGCTAACAGAACAGAGACTTTGGTGGCCACACATGACAAAGAATATAGTTTTTATGTGTATGGCATGCAGTGAACAGAATAGTATATGAATCCATCTTCCAGCTGCCACAATGATCAGCATTTTGCCTTTCTTGTTTCCTTCATCCCTCTGCCCACTGTCCACCCTCTACTCAATTTTATTATTATGTTTTGACAGTTTCTTAAAAGGCAACATTTGTGCATACATTTTAACTATTCAATTTTGACAAATGAATATGCTTCTGTAACCCACCGCCTTATCACAATATAGAGCTTTTCCATCTTCCTGGAAAGTTACTTCATGGCTTTCCCAGGCAATTCCCTAGGATATTTTTATACATCCTATTCTCTAATCTCTTACTTTATTTACATGTAACCTATAATTGTACCCCCGTAATATGCTGAAATAAAAAATAAAATAAAATATTTGTCCCAAGAAGTTAAAAAAAGAAAAAGAAATAACTGGAGATTGGTAATTGAAACTGGCACTTTACAGATATCAGAGACACAGAAAATTTGTCAAAAAGCCTTGAGAAAGATAAATAGAATATGAAGAAAATCAAACTGTTGTCTTATAACCATATCCATATTTCATCTGAGAACACAGATTGGGCTGGGTACATATTGTATTGATGGAAAAGAATGTTCAGAGAGTCGAATTATCTCTTCCATAAAACCAGAAAGGCTTGAGCATTTATGCAGTACACAAACAGCTGCTAATTATGCCAGTTATGTATTGTAAAGTAATGCAATTGTATAAGCTGATGAATTCCTGATTGTTGGGGGAAAGGGGTGTACTGATCCTGAGTTTACAGTAAGAAATTATACCAAGAAGAAGAAATTATATGTAAATTATACCATATTGCTCATTTAAAATGTCTGACAAGGCCCTTATATGGTCAGTAGTTAGTGAGTTGCTTTGTTTAGTATTTTCCAATGAACATAGAAATGTCTGATAGTCTGCAGAATTACTCTAGTCCTCAGGATCACTAATCTGTCTTCTCCTTAACAGATTAAATTCATTAACTTAATTTTTCTACCATGGAATTTTTATAGAATCTCAATTGAGTATTTTGATATTTTTTTTTGCTTTCACTAACTATATGCATGATACATATTTTAATAAACGTTCTAACTTTTTATTAATTATTCATCTGTATCGTATGTATCAGTTTCTGTTTCTTATAGCATGCTATTTTGGGTGCTGACTTTAAAAATTATATAAAATATTCATTAATAGCTATCATTTATTTGGAGCTTACTATGTGCTGGCACTTTGTATGCATTATATCTGATTCACATAATAACATTGCAAGATAGTACTGTTATTCTGAGTTTAGAGGTAATTCCTAGTTTATAAAGGAAATGTAAAAGCTGAGCCTTAAAGACTCAAAGGCTTATTACACTATACTCTTTGTACTGTATTATGAGTGGAACAAAATTGTTGGGTTTGAACAGAAAAGCAAAGTCATTATGAGTGACATATGAAGAAAGGATTTATTATAGAGATTTGACCTTACGCAATTATGGGAGTTGGTTAAGACTTACATCGCCACGTAAGAGTATCACTTCTGTATCTGGTGCTGAGCCTGGAGCCGGAGGGTTGGGAATGGAGGATGGATGTGAAGTGGAGTTGAGCAAGGATGAACTGGAACCCATGAGGATGAGCTGGAACACATTATGATAAACTGGAACCTCATCTGCCTTTCGCCACCTCCGGTTTCATTGATGCTAGTGAACTATAGAAGAAGCTGGCACACTGGGTTCTGAAGCTGAATATGCACCTGGACCAGAACTGCACGAAGCCAAAGGAGGAGGTCTGAAGGGAGCTAGAGGAGCTGCTGCCCTAAGCCACGAAGGTGAGCAAGCAGGTCAATGATGACTTGGGTGACTTGCACCAATGCAAGACTCTGCAATGGACGCCTGAGAGAAAACATGCCTGCTATGCTTCACTTCTGCCTTTCAAGCCTCTTGCCAGTTTCCCCTGTGAACAGTTCTGACCCAGAAACACAGGGACGAGAAATCCAAGAAACATAAATTCCTGCTCAGTGAAGTGGACACAGTGCAAAGCCACCACACTTAGTTATAGACATGGCTGATTTTCTAACAAGGAAGTTATGTAGAAGTATGTTAAATGATACCTGACATTTTCACACACTTATTTTTCTTTGTTTTTCAAATATACTAACAGTTGTTATGTCTCAATCTGCTAAGCAAACAGGTGTATACAGTAACCTTTTCCAGGAGAAGAGAAAGAGACAAATTTACAAATTTATTTACTATTCATAATATCATTTATTTATTTTATGTAAGAGAAGCCAAAAATGGTGAAATCCATTGACTGAGGTTTTGAAGCATTGAAAATTCTATCTGAAACATTTTGCAACTCATACCAGGGTTATCTATAATTCTAATGAGTTCTGCATGAATGGAAAAAATGATAATGAATATCATTAAAGATGGGACAGAGCAGTTGTTTTTGTTCTACTCTGTGGTTGAAGTTTTCAAATAGAATCAGGAATTTTCTGTAGAAGTCAAAGTGCTCCAATAAAAATATTTTAGCTTGGCATTTTGGCATGATGAACTGAACCTGTTTCTAAAGAAAGGGAACTAATATGTCTGTCTATAAACAGGTACATGACTTTGTAGTATAGATAAGGAAATTAAGACTAAGAGCATATCTACAAATGCCAAATGTTCATATGGAAGTGAAAAAATTAATCTAAGAGCTTACATAGCATTTATATGGAGCAAAATCAGAGATGATTACAGCCCCTGTATGCCTCTTGTGCTCTAAGACAGCACCATATTATAAGGATGTCCTGAGGATCCTTAGGTTGTAATAGCTATTATAAAATAGAAACTTTCATTGATTTAAAAAATTATTATGAAAGTCCTATTTATTGAAGAAGCTTTAAAAAACATATAAGCAAAAATATAAAATGTTCATATATGGACACACACATATAAAATTACATGTATATGTAAGTGTATATAAAATTCTAGTGGTATGAATCAAAGGAGACCATATTAGTTATTTGTCTAAACTTAAAACATCATCTATTTGTTATATCAGAGTTTCTGTGGTCAGGAATTTGGGCCTGATTTAGCTGAGTTTTCTGCTTCTTGGTCTCTCACAAGGCTGCAATTAGGTGTTGGCCCAGACGTGTGGTCTCATCTGCTGGCTCTCCTAGGGAATATCTGCATTTAGTGGCTGTTGGCAACGTTCAATTCCTGATAGACTGTTGGCCCGAGGAACCGAGGCTGCCTTCGGTTCCTTGCCACCTGGACCTACCCCACATAAGCTGCCTGCTTCATCAAAACATGCGAGCTAAGAAAGCAGTGAAGTCTGCTAGCAAAACCGAAGTCACAATCTTCTGTAACCTAAGTGTGGAAGTGACATCCCGCAACATTGTTGTGTTTCAGTTACTCAAAGGAAAAGATTACATAATGCATTTAATACTAGAAGGCAAGAATCACTGGGACCGTCTTGGAGGTTCCCTACCACCATCAATTCTGCATCATTGTTAAGCCAGAGAAGCAGAATCACTGGGAAATATAGTTCGACCCAGACAAGTTGTCACATTACAAATCCGAAACAGAGGCTCAGTGTTACAAAAATCTCCATTCGGTGGTTTAACATAATAGTTTATTTCTTGCCCCCTTCTCAGGACAATGCTGTCATTGGAACAGGGGGCTCTTCCTTCTGGTGACTCCACTGATAGACATTCACAACTACCCAGAGATAATAACGTTAGCATTTGGGGAGAGATATTTCCTGCTCTGTTCTCTTCCTCCTCCTCTCTCCCTCCCATATCAACATTCATATACACATACACACAGGCAGGTGTATTTATATGCGGTAATATAATTTTAACCTTATTTTTATATTTAATGGTGTTAATAAGGTATCATTGACATTTCCTATTGCATAATATGTATATCTATGGCATAATCTTAAATATCTAAATATTTAATTCTACAGATTTCAGTAGTTTCTATAGTACCTCTGCCATTGCACATTTAGGCTGTTTCTAATTTTTCATTGATGTAAATAACTCAGGTACATTATTGCCTTTTGTTTGATTGCTAGGAATGAAATTACTGAATCAAAGAGTTTGAATGTTTTTAAACTTTTGCTAAGAATTAACCAAAAGCTTCTGTCAATTTACATTCCTATCAGTATTATATGAATGTGTCTGTTTATCCATGCCAATGTTGGGAATGAAGTTATTACAAATACTTGCTTGTATTGAAAGCAGTTATTATCTTAATTTTCATTTTTTTTTTTTTACTTAGTAATGATGTTTCTCTGAGTGGGGGAAGCTAGTTGTAATTTTTCTTTTGTATTTGCCAATTCATGTCCTTTGCCATGTATCTATCAGAAAAGATACGTCTTGTGATTTCCAAAAGTCCTTCCTATATTAACAATAACACTGCCCATACATATATTTTTAAATAATTTATACTATCTTGATAATAACCTATAGTTAGTCCCTGTAAAGATGGTGGTAGGAATATTACTTGTTTTGAAACTTGTGCATCCTCTTAGAGTAACATACATTTCTGTGCCATCATTTAGTGATTCAGTTGAAGTCTACTAGTTATACCATTAAATCTTTACGTGCATTATAGTAATTGTATGCCTGTAGTTTGGACAGCTAACCCATTGAAAGTATTATTTAATAGCACTCACATACAGCCTCATTCTAGAATTGATGCACAGTAATTTCAATAAGACTCTGTGCTACCCAGAATTCATCTTTTCTTCATTAAAATTTTTTATTTTGCATAAAATAAATGATGTAGAAGAGCAGCAATGATTGTGGAGATCTTTTCTATACCCATTGAGCATCTTCCTCTAATTTTATCATTTTATATAACCATAGTTCAGTTATCAGAACTAAGATAGTAACATTGACACAATGCTATTAACCTAACTACAGACTATTCAGTGTCCCCAGTTTTTCTGCTAATGTCCTTTTCTGTTCCAGGATTCAAACCAGGATACCACACTGCATTTAGTTGTCATATCTCTTTTGTTTCCTGCATTCTGTGACAAGTCCTTTGTATTTTCTTGTCTTTCAATACCTTAGCACTATTGAAAAGTAGTGTTATGTATTTTATTGAATGTCCTTCAGTTTGGGTTTGACTTATATTTTCTCATGATTTCTCTCAGTTTTTGAATTTTAAGGAAGAATTTCACAAAACTGATGAGCCCTTCTCATTGCATAATATTAGGGTATATGGTATAATATGACTTATCATTTATGATGTTAACATTAATCACTTCGTATTGTGGGTGGAATTGTTCCCCTCAAATTCATGTATTGCAGTTCTAACCCCCAGCACCTCAGAATGTGATCTTATTTGGAAATAAACTCATTGCAAATGTAATTAGTATGAGGTCATATTGAAGTACAGAGGATTCCTAATTCAAAATGACTGATATCTTTATAAAAAAGGGTAATTTGGACACAGACAGTAACATAGGAAAGAATGCCATGTGAAGATGTAGGCAGAGATTTGGGTGAGACTTCTGCATGCCAAGGAATGTCAAAAATTGCCAAGAAACCACCAGAAGCTTGATGCAAGCCATGAAACAGACCTTTCTTCCCAGCCCTCTGAAGGAACCAACCCTGTTGATACCTTGATTTTCGATTTCTACCCTCCAGAACTATGAGACAATAAATTTCTGTTATGTATCTTATAGATTAGGGATCAGAACCAAACGATGATTATTAGATAACTTCTCTGACATCATGAATTTACCTTATTTACTCATCTTAGTTCATTTTAAGTATATGTCTCCCTGCTCCTTAAGTTTCTTGATGACAGAAGTGACGTTTTATTCCTTTCTGTACTCCTAATAGTCGTAGCACAGTACCTTGGAGGGGTCAGAGCTCAATAAATATCTGCCGATTTGAAATAGCTGGAGAGATAGATTAGTAAATGGGGACAACCTTTCTCTCTTGAAGTATCGATGCTTTACTATATCAGCAAATTTCATCTTCTAAGTGAGATAAACTATTACACGTCACTATGAATTAATGAACACATATGATCCTAAAATGTAAATATAAGGGACATGTCAGTTTTAAAAAAAACAGTAGAGGTTCGGATTTCAAGATTATAAGAAACCTTGGAGAAGTAGTCCAATTCTCATTTGATAGATGAAAGAACGAGCTTCAAAGGTGCTGAGTGACCTATCCAGAGTCACTCCTGAGTTCTAAGGCAATGGAGTTTTGGTGACCACACTGCCTTTCTCTGACCATTTGTTGGCAGCTCTGACTGTAGCTGCTATTTTAATTTTTTGGTTTTCGAATAAAGACTATAGATATATGTATGATAGTACCAACTTAAACAACTAAAGCATTGCTGATTTTCTTATTTCGAACTCTGTTTTAAGCCCTTGCCATGCTTGTATAATTGTTCTAAACACAGGAGCTCTTCTTTCTAGATTATAATACTTTTCAAACTGAATTTACGGTCAAGAAAATATAAGATATCCATCCACATGACACCATCTTATCCATCCCAGGAAAAGATGATGTGCTTAATGGATAACTTCACTCACTCAGCCACCCTGTTTATTGCCATGTCTTTAGTGCTGTTTTCTTTCCTCTTCTGATTCTATTTGTAGTATCACCTTTTACCTTTAAACTTCTACTTACAGAATTTCTCTTTTTCCCTGCCCCAACTATATTCCCTGACTGATATTTCCATTTTCAAAGGCTCTAGCCAAATTTCAACAGATAACTGTTAATAGATACAACAGAACAGTTTGCTTTTAATATACAGGAGCTCACCACAAACACTTTTCCTTTCTACCATAAAATAAGCCAACAATTGTGATTATGCCAGAGAAGTTGTTGTTCTTATTCATACATGGCAAATTTGTTAAACGGTTTGTACACTATACATTTAGGGGTTAGAAATTTATGGTAAGGTCTTTATGTCTCAGGAAAAGACTTTTCTGGTATAGAAACCCAGTTAGCTAATGATCATGTTGTGATCCTGTTGAGAGTCTAGTTTTCAGAATACTCCAGGTATAAATATTAAATGGAAATATTTACATTAAATACTGTTCAAAGAATTGTGATTTAACTAGGCCCTTTTCATCTCAACAAATTGTGCTTCAGAGCCCACGTGTTTCTAATTTTAGACCCTTTTAGCTGAGAAATTTCTCTGAGATGGGTTACCCTGCACATCAATTCATTTATTGGCATGATCTTTTATTGAGCCTGCTAGGAACTCTGTTAAGTATTTGAATGGCATATGAAAATATATGATGTTTAAATATTGAAAGGCAAAAATTATCTCACTTAAAAGATATATTGTATGAATAATTAAAATAAACACAAGACCTGACCACAACATTTCATATTACTGTCTAAAAGTCTCTATGGACGGGTAGTTCTTTCAAAATAGAAAGCTGTTTTGATGAAACCCAGATGTTTCTATTTTTAAATTCTTGGCACGCTTTTTAGTAGAAGACCATCTCCAAAAAGAGAAAGGCAGACGTAGCTTCCAGCCTGTAGAGCCTGTGCCCCCCAGGGAAGCAACAGTGGTTTGATATAGGCAGGCAACCTTATTGCTTTTGTTTTGTTTTGGAAATTGGTATGAAAGAAGCAGAGTGTGGAGAAATCCTGGCTTTTGGATTGTTAGTTATTTGAACTGTGGATGCCTGGTTGGTGTTCTGTAATATAAAGATAAGTTGCATAATGTATTTGTGGGCATTACAAAAAGATTTAGTACCTTACAGAACTCATAGTGATTCACTTTTAAGTCTTGTAATGTCTGATAAAAACAGGGTAGGTAATAAGAATTACCAGCCTTAGAAGGGTGATGTTGATCAGTGCGACAGTGCTTTAAGAATTGTTGAGGCTTTCTTGGTAAATCACTACTTGTAAGTGTTACAGATCATAGTAAGTCAATTTAATTTTATTTGTTGCTCAGATTTCTGGTGAAGATATTTAATGATGTGGATAGATTTCTGACTGAGATAATACTATCACAATAATTCCCCTAACTTGTAATATTTATAAGAACCTTATAAAGAGAAAATAATAGGCTTTCTCTAGGATTTTCTATGATAAAAAGCTATTTTTGAGTCTTTAAATTTTATAAGATAACACAAATAATACTTTTTGTACTAATCCATGTGAAGAATCAACAGAGTCAAAAAAAGGATTTTCTTCACCAGTTCTGCTAGTCAATGAGTTGTAAGATCTTTTGTAGGGTGTTTTTTGTTGTAGTTGTTTGTTTTTTCAATAAACTCAACGTAGACTCTTTTTCAGCTAGGTTAATGAAAATGCCACTTGAATAAAAAAAGGATTCAATTTAAAAATTATTTAATAATCAGTTATTTATATTTTATACTTTAAAGCTTGTGTTATGATTTTTCTTATTGGATTCACAATTCACCAAAATGAAATAGCGTCATCCAGATTACAGTTGCAAAATACCAAAACTGCTCTAGCTAGTTTAAGAAAAATGTATTTAATACAAGAAATTAAGTGCTTACAAAATCACTGGAAGGGCTGGAGAGAGGCTTTTTGTTGAGCCTTCAGGGAGAATTCTAGTATCAATAACTCGGAGCTAACCCTCCAAGGAAACCTCAGCTTCTCCAACCTGGAAACTTGTGTCTCAGCTGCTGGATTGAGGATCCCAGTGCCCTACCTACAATCTGGAAATAAAAAAAGCCACCACCAAAATGGATCTTAAGCAAACTAGTCTTCTGAATCTGGCAGAAGATATAATTTGTATATTGTCTCCTAGGCTTTGACAGCTTGTGAATGTATATTACACCTAGATTAGTAACCTGAATATCCATGTTGTACCTGCATTCATAGAATCTCTAGTTCTCTTCATCTTTCCCTCACTTATAGTTTTGATAATCTCCCAAGTGTCTCACAAAAGACGTGGGAGTAACACCCCTAATATAGCATCCATGCTTCTTTGCATGACCCTGTGCAGAGTGGGCTCTGTTACTGATCTTTTGCTTTTGTACAGTCTCTAATATATATATAGCCATTCTCCAATAGTGGCGGCCACTGCCAAGCCTAGCAGTACAGTTGCCACCTTTTCTGGCTGTAACCTGAATTTTAGCCTCTTTGTTAGTTTTACTGGGCATAGCAGTTCTTTGCTAGTACCTATCTTGAGTCATGAGGATGCAGCTAAATGTGCATATCCAGCAATATGTTGGAGATACCTAGTACTAATGCACAAGATCTGATTGTGTTTGTAGTTTTTAGAACTTAGTTAGCCATTTGTTAATACAGTCCTTGCTAAAAATTAAATTTTATAACGTGACAATTACATAAACTAGCAACTTGAAATCACAGAGCAGAACTGAGAAGAAAAGCACAGTACCTCATTATATATCTGCCATATAGATACAGTAGATGTAAATAGCCTCAAAAACATAGATAATAGTAAAATGCCAAATTACTGATTTAAGAAAAAATAGGTGAGAATAAAATATTCTTATATACTTAGGGAGTCACTAATTTAGTGTTCTTTACCAAATACAGATTCTCTTGACAAACTATTATTATTATTAAAACTATATGGAGGCAAAACTCATATGGATTTCTATCATATGAATCAAAACAACAACAAAGTTGGCTACATCTTCTTTATTTTCTGTTGTCCAGAGAAAAACAGTGACATCTTTAACATGGTATCTGAAGTCTTTAACATTGTGACTACTACCGACATTTCCATTCTTTCTACTACTTCCTCCATATACTCTATGCCAGAGCCACAGCCACAATAGCCTGATTATTTAGCATGCAAAATCCAACTCTCTGTCAAGGGCCACCTCAACTTCATTCCTTGTAAAGTGTTTTCTCCATAGTCCCTCTGTTCAGCATTCATCATTACGTGCTCCCAAAGACTGTACTCATTCCTCTTTCATAGCACTCATCACTGATAGTTGATGGAATGCCTCCCAATGGCTATACTCTGTGCTACCTGAGAGTAAGACTAGGGTTATGTTATGTGTATTACAAATCCCCCAAGCAGAGAACTTGACCCATCAGCAGCATTGAGCACGCATTTAATTGACTGGTGCAAGAGGCACACTATATGTCAGAGAGATGGTTTTTATTCCTGTCTGTGTATCAAAAGCAGCAGCAGAGATTTTTGAGCATACAGGTACCTAGGCTCTATATCATACCTACTAAATCAGTATCTTGCAAGAATGACTCAAGGTTTGTGCATTTGGGGCAGAAGCTCCCCAGATTATTCTAACTGAGGAATAATTGAGTTTATATAAGAATAGGTCAGTATAGGTTAGAACTGCCAGAGAAAGTTTATAAATGAAGGGCCATGCACCAAAGTTTGAAGTTTTGGGAAAAGATATATCAAGTCAAGAAAAAAAAAATAGGCAAAAATACAGAGATAGAAGTAAATGTAACAGTAAGGAGACCAGTTTTTTGCATAGAAGGTTTATGTGAAGAGTGATACTTGATAACCACGGCTAAGCACTGTAGGACCAGACCATGGGGACTGCAGACTCAGTGCAGTCCACTAGAAGCTGATAATCTTGGAAATGGGTGCATCATTAAATCTCTTTGTCATGGCAGCATATGTTCGGAAAGAGGGTAGCTTACTTATGAAAAACATGAGAAAGGCCTCATTCATAAAAAATTTCTTTGAGGTCTTTCTTCAGAAATTTGCCAATTAAAGAAGCATATAATTTTGTAGTTAAAATATGTATTTATCTTTTGCCTTTAAGCAAAATTTCACAGAAAACTTGTTTCTCATTGAAATAGGAAATGCTTCCGTGGTTAAATAAGCTTTAGGATACTTGATCAAGTGGATCATTTCCTTTATAAAATTTTATTGTAGATTTTGAGAAGTAGAACTTCTCAAAACCTACAATGTAGTTGATTTATATTATAAATCTCCATGAGCGAACTACAGTAATCAAGATTTCCTAAACCCTTTTGTTGCTGAAAGTTTGGTACTTTTCCCCAAGACCAAATCAGTGAGAATGAAGAATAAGGACAAGTGGTTTGAGGAAAAGGAAAAAGAAGTTTATTTAATTTGCTGGCAAATGAGGAGGGTGGCAGACTAGCATTCCAAAAGAGCATGGTTCTGCCTTTAAGCAGAACTTAAGGGCTTATTAAAGGAGCATTTTCATAGGTTGGGCTCAGGTCTATGTGATTAGTGTCACATGTCATGGTCTTGGGCTATTGTTGTTTAATTGTAGTTGACGATTTTGGTTGACCTTATCTCTAGTGAAGATGGTCTCGTGACCTCTGGACAATTCTGTTAAGCCATTTCCTGTGGTTTAAGATACTAGAAAACAAAGAACAAAGAACGAAAGAACGTTTTTTTTTGTCCCTTTGATATCACTGGCCTTGGGCAGGAATGCAGGTTTTAATTCCCAAAAAGTGTGGAGGGGTTTTAAAGAGACAACTAGTAATACATTTTTCTCTTTTTCAGATCTTTACCTCTGTTACACTTTGTTGGAAACAATCTATCAATATATCATTGGACATTTAATCCTTTTCCAGGAGTTCAGGAAGCACATTATAGCTTAAAGTCTTAAGGAAATGACCTTTGAAATTAGGCTACCTGAGTCCAAAAACTGACTTTGTGTTGTAAACTGATTTAAGTCAACTTCTTCATTCCCAATTTTTAGATTCCTTTGGTCAAAGGTATAAGTTTTTCCCCATCCCCCATTCCCTTCTCCAACTCATAAGAGCTGGTAAGTTACAAGGAGAGCAAGGTTCAGACTGGATCCTTACATAGAAACAAGCATTTCTTAGTACACAATCATCAAGAGTCATAAAATCTATGATGTGTGTGAGTTTGATATAAAGGCAGACACCTTGACCCGACCATGCATGAAGGGGTTTGTTTATTCAAAACCGATGTGACAGTATTCTAGGCAGGCAGGATTCATCTAAACTAATCAGAATCAGACAACAGAATCCTCTCTTAACGGATGAACATAGGATCCAATTGTGTCCTAAACCGAGAGCACCCATGCTGATTTGCCTTCTCTGTGCAAGCAGTGTTGAAATAGGGTTAGGAGCACAAAAGGTTTATTGGGGAGTAACACACATGAAAGGAGACAGACAAGCAGGATTGGGCAATATGAATCCCCAGGCTGAGGAACAGACCTGACACAGGTGGACCAACCACACTCCTTGAGGCTATTCAGGGCACCCTGAACTCCAGATGGGCCACAGCACCACTCTGCCGTGTGCAGTTTGCTGGGATTATAGATTCCTCAATTTTTTCATGCAAGGGCAAAAGTACCTGTAAATATTTCTAGCTGGTCCACTTACATGGTTTAACATTAATTTTACTAATGAAAATCTCTTCTACTATCACTTAGCAAACTCTTTAGTGCTGATCACAGACGGAAACAGTCCAAGCTTTAGAAGCAGATTCTCATTGTGGAATCCTGGTTAGAGTCCATCAGATGCCGAGTAACCACCCATGAGAATGTATTCTTAATTAGGCATGTGAAATATTAACAAACTACTTCTCAGGTGTAAATACAAAGGAGCTAACACACAATGTCGTCTATGCCCAGATACTAACTTTTTAAAGTAAGACAGAATGTAACATTGCCACACTAATTACTGTGTATACTTGGGCGATATACTTAACCTCTTCAAGTATCAGCTTCCTCATTTGAAAAATAAGGATAATGGTAGTTTTTATACCCCACTAGATTGTGGAGTGAATGCTAAATAAGGGGGCTTGATGGATAATAGCCCTTATAAAAGTCACTTGTCATTATAGTTTGCAGGTGAGGAACATGTACCTGGGAGTAAAGTAAATTATCAAAGTTATTTGGCTTGTTTGTGAAAGAGTAGACAAGATTCTTAGTCTAGTTATCCTTTCAGTACATTGTTACCACGTTTATAAGTAAAGGACTTTATTTTTAAACAAGCGTATGGTACAATCACATTGGTGATCTGAACAAAGTTTGTTTATATAAATAATTTCCTCTCTTGAAAATGCATGTATTACTGGGAAGATTAGGTTTATTAATCATGTTTACTCTAATGTTAATAAAATTTCCTTCTGGATAAGATCATATCATTGTGAGACTGAAAATTTTGATTAGAGAATAGAAGAAAGATATTTTCAGATTATTAGGTTCTAACTCAAATATTTTGAATACCTAGTGGAAATAAAAGCATAGAGGATAAGAAAGAAGATATCTGATGGTAGGAAAGGAGTGAAAAAAAGGCATGAAAAGATATCAAAGAAAGCATAGTTTTCAGTTTTTCTCAGAACATACATGCTGCTCTATACTCATCTGTATTGGTGAGGATTCTCCAGAGAAACAGAACCAGTGGGATATACAGTTGACTCTTGAAGGATGTGGAGGTGAAGGGCGCCAACCCCCACACAGTTGAAAATCTCCACATAACCATTGACTCCCCCAAAACATAACTACTAATAGCCTGTTGACCTTACCAACAACAATTAATGCATAGTTTGTATGTTTTACATATTAATATTATATACTGTATTCTTACAATAAAGTAAGCTGGAGAAAAGGTTATCAAGAAAATCATGGGGAAGAGAAAATATATTTACTATTCATTAAGTGGAAGTGGATCATAAAAGTATTCATCCTTGTTGTACTCACAATAAACAGGCTGAGGAGAAGGGAGAAAAGGAGGGTTTGATCTTGCTGTCTCAAGGATTGCAGCAGCAGAAGAAAATCCACATATAAGTGGACCTGCACAGTTCAAACCTGTTTTGTTCAAGGATCAATTGTATAGATATGTAAGAGAAAATTTATTATGGAAATTGACTCATGTTATTCTGGAGAAGTCTCACAGTATGCTGCCTACAAGCTGGAGAACCAGGAAAGCTGGGGTATAATTACATCTGAGTTCAAAGGCCTGAGAACTAGGGAAGCTGATGATATAACTTTCAGATCAAGGCTGAAGGCCTAAAGGGGGATAGGAGGGTGCTGGTGTAAGTCCCAGAGTCCCTGAAGGCCCAAGAAGCAAGAGTTCTGATGTTCAAGGGCAGGAGGAGATAGATGTCCTAGCTGAAGAAGAGGGAGAGAATTTGCCCTTCCTCTGCCTTTTTGTCTTACTTGGGTAGGCCCTCAGTAGATTGGATGATGCTGGTCCACCTTGGTGAAGGTGGGATCTTCTTTACCGAATCTACTGATTCAAATGCTGATATCTTCTGGAAACATCCACACAGATATACCCAGAAGTAATGTTTTACCAAGTACCTGGGCATCTCTTAACCCATTTAAGCTGGCACATAAAATTAACCATCATATCATCCTTCAGCTAACTTTTGTAATACTATACCTTTTATACTTTCTGTGAAATAAGTACTATTACAAGAATGTCCATTCAGACTGGCCCTTTTGAGGATGAATTACTCTTGTGAATCTAGATTGATACGTTTTCAAACTTACAAACTCAGCAATTCATTTATTAATAAATATTGGAATGCATTGAATTAATGTACTGTTTTACGATGGCAGTGGGATATTGATTTCTGCAAATACTATGTATATCATCTTATCTAGGATCAATATATTTCATTACCATACTGGTATATCTTGTGTCTGGAATTGTATTTTGAAAAGGATCTAGAATGACAAAGTCTGTTCATGGCTGTCTAATTTTAGGAAAACTTTATCTGCATCTGTACAATCTTTTCATACTTAACAGAAGCCATGCTGATGATGTGACTTATCTATCTTCATAGACATATTTGTTCTCTAGTCTTACAATCCAATTTCTGTATATCGTACTATTTGGAGATATTAATAATATCTCAATTGTAGTCACCTCAATATCTGTTTATATAGCCCTACATAGGGGATTATTAGCATTATCATTATTACTTGATTACTTATTTCACACCTTCTTTAAATAGTTTGATTGTGTCATAATATTTCTTTGATTTTAGATTTCCATTATTATAATTATATTTTGACAACCTGTGCTACAGTCATTCTAAAACATTTCATTTATCTGATTGTATAAGTTTTATTTCAATTACACCTGATCTTTAATCATAAGGATAATATTTAATGTTATTAATGCTGTTTTTTCAAGTAGAGAATTAATTATTATTTTGATATATGATAGTTTGAGAGAAATTTTTTTTTCTGTTGGAAAACACTGCTTCTTTGCCTAGAAGTGAGAAAAATAAGATAGTAAGGAGTTTATGGTAGTGCTATGTGTGTGTGTATATATATATATGTAGAATATATACTTACAGATATGCATGTAGTACATATATATGGCATACATCTTTATATTTATACACCTATCTTTTACTTAAAATCTTCTAACTCATTCCTGAATTTCCTGCTACTGAAGCGAATAGCTATTAAATGAACACAAATATTTTTATTAACTTTAATGAAAAAAATTGCATTCCATCTCAACCTAAGATATCAGTAAAATTTTCAGTTTATATAAGAATAGTAAGCATCAGTTTGAAAATAAATAGTTCATTCAGAAAATTTAATGCAATAACAGTTTATAGTATTCACTTTTTCCCTTATTTTTACAATAGTTTCTTTGGCAAATTTTTAACCTTTTTGTGGTAATGGTTCTCTTCTACTTAAACTACACTTATAAATAAATATAGAGCATAGAAAAATACCTTCAGAGCAAAATAGGGACCAAATGGGAGATCATATTGAAATACATGGAAATAACACATAATACAGCAGATGCAAAAGTCCTGGAAGATGACTTTACAAACATTCACAAAACATTTGTTTTCATCCAGACATGAAACACAATTCAAAATGTTGCATTTGATATTCTCTGACCAAACACTTATGGTGGGCAAATTGGTGTTTGTCTTTGCTTATAATTATAACTCAAAATATTACTTATAGGGTATTATTTATTGGGTACATGCCCCCCCAAAAAACCCCAAAGAAATTGTTATGGGAAAAGTCTTTAAATGTGTGAAGTAATTCTGTTATTTTTATACTCCAACATGAAATACTTTTATTCATTTAAATCTTTCATTCATATAAAACAAATACCATTTATGTGCTTTAAAGAATTTTGATATGTGTAGAGACTAGTTTGTCTATGAGTTGATAAAAATGAAAGTTACGTGATTTTAACAATAATTCAGGGCCAAACCCACGTGAAAGAGCACTCAAATGGGTGAAATCACTTCATTCTCCATTTTCTTCATAATCATGGGATCTTTCTAGTTTATGTTAATTACTCTCACTTGTAGGGTGGGGAGTAAATTTTAATCTGCAATACCTCAGTGCCATTCAGAGCCCATCAAATACCTATTCAAGGGAATAAACCAGAACAGAAGAATTCACAGTTTCAGCTCCAATCAACCAAAGAATTTAACAGTCTTTAGCTCTTACATAAAATTCTTTTCCAGTGACAAGTCCCAAATGACAACTTCTGATCTCACAAATCACTTCTTCATCATTGTTGAAAGTATTTGACACTTTCTATATTTTCTTTTTTTCCTCCATCAAGACACTTTTACGGATTTTCCCAGGGGAGAGAGTGGGATTAAAGGGCTTTCTAAAAGTTAACTTTTATTTACACTAGAGATGCCGGTTTATATTGGTATGCATAAATGTGCCCTGGCTGCTCAAACTGTGGCCTGAGTATTAGCAACATCACCATCACCTGTGAGCTGGTAAAAAAAAAAAAAAAAAAAAAATGTAAATCCTAGGCCTTACTGCAGACCTACTAAAACAAAATCTTCATTTTGCTAAGTCTCCAGGTTGAGAAACACTGTCTAGGTCCCACAACAAGTTTGCTGGAGCAGGAAATGCATGTTTGGAATGAGTTAATTAGAAAGGGTAGTTGGATAAAAAAAAAAAAAGTATGGAAGTTTAAGGGATGGTTATGCAACCAATTTGGGTTAACCTGATGTTAAATTATTCAATTTAGTGAAAACAAAGGAACAAGATATAGAACAAAATAAAACAAAAGTATATATAAATAGACATAGCAGATTTCTCTGTGCCATATCATATCCTAACCACAAGTATGAACTGGGGAGAACAGGAGTGAAGAAATAGTTTCTTTTTTTTTTTTTATTAATATACATATTAGCTAAAATGAGATGCTGGTAATATATATCTTTCTTGCTCCTGTGACATTTATTTTACGGATTCACACAAAGAGGATAAAACTACAATTACTTTTGCCCCAGCATAATAGTTTCCAGGCTACAGCACAGGAGAAACCCAGTAAGAGCCCAGCATTCCTCCAGAGTTGAGGAAATGAAACTGAGAGTCTATGAGACCAAAGGCACAGTTCTGGAGAAGAGAGTGATATACAGAGTGAATTCCAGAGATATGCAAAGGGTCCCTTTGGAGTATTCAATACAGCACGAAACAGCATATGAAGTGTGAAACTTAGCCATGGTCAGGAGAATATCACTCAAAAAGATTGAATGGATTGAAGGGATCATCTCCAGGACACATATAAGCTGGAAATGGTTTCTGTTCCTAACAGATATTTTGGGAAAGATCATAATTCATGGGCTATTGTATAGGTTATGCTCAAGTATATTGCCTTTATAGAGGGTTAGTATTAGCTCTTGACTAAATTCTGTGCTAGTCCTTGTATAACAAAACTTAAAAGCATGAAAGGATCAGACTGTTCCAAGTAAATTAACTGTGATCAGAAAAAATTTGAGAAAACTTTTAAGAATATAAAAATATCCAGCATTCAACAAGGTATAAATTTATAATGTCTGCTACCAATAAAATATTTCTAGACATGAAAGAAATCAGGAAATATGACCTCCAGTTAATACAAGCAATCAATAGAAACATGACCCAGAAGTAGTATAGTTGATAGAATTATAGATGAGGACATAAAAAGAATTATTCTACCTATATTCCATATGTTCAAGATGTAGAGAAAAGGTTAGGGAGAGACATAGAAGACATAAAGAAGACCAAAATTGAATCCCTAGAGATAAAAATGACAATGTCTAAGATGAAAAATATATTGAATAAGATTAATAACAGATTAGACTGCAGAAGAAAAGGTTAATGAACTGGTTTGTAGACATAGCAGTAGAAACTTTCAAAAAGTGAAAAACAGCAAAAAGATGGAAAAAATGAATAGCATATCAACGACCATGGGGCAAAATTTAATCGCATTTCTATATGGTAACAATGAAAAGAACTTGAAATTTTAAAATAACACTTTAGCATAAACACAAAATGCTTAGGAATCTGAAAAAATGTGTAAAGCCTGTTCACTGAAAAGTTCAAAACATTGCTGAGAGAAATTAAAGAAGGTGTGAATAACAGAAATACCTGAATTCAAACACCCAATATTAAAATGTCAGTTCTCCTCAAATTGGCATATATATATTCAGTGTAATCCCAATTAAAATCCTATCAAATTTTCCTATAAAAATGGATAAACTGCTTCTAAAATTAATATGGAAATTGAAAGTGTTTAGGCTAGCCAAACTTTTAAAAAGAATAATAAATTTCAAGGGCTTATTCTACTTGGATTCAAAACCTAGTTAAAACTATACTAATCAAGACAGTAGTAATTACCTAAGAATAGACAAGTAGATCAATCAAACAGGATAGAAAGCACAGAATTAGAACCATACACTGAATTTTGACTAAGGAATTAAGGCAATTTGGTAAATAAACAATTGCCTTTTCAACAACTTGTATTGAAACAATTCGATATCTAAATATAAAAACATGAACTTCAATCCATGTCTCATCATATACAAAAATTAAATGATTTATAAAACTAAATATAAATCCTAAACCTATAAATATTTTATAAGAAAACCTAAGGGAAAATTTTTATAATCTTGAGTTAGGCAAATATTTTTTGGATGTAACATGAAAATCATGATACATTACAGAGAAAATGGATAGATTGAGCCTCATTAAAATTTAAAACTACTCCTCTTTGAAATCCACCTATGCAAAATGAAAAGAAAAGCTACAGACTTCACATCACATATTGGATACAGGACTTATATCTTGTATAAAATATATATTTATTTTAAGAAAACCTCTTAAAACTCAATAATACAAAAAAATAATTCAATGAAAAGAATGGGCAAAATATTTAAACTGAATGAACAGTGTGGTAGGCAAAACAGTGCCCTCCAAAAAATGTATGCATCCTATTCCCCAGAACCTGTGAATGTGCTACATTACATAGCAAAGTGGAATTAAAGTAGCAGATGTAGTTAAGGTTGCTAGTCAGCAGAAGTTACAATTGGGAGATTAGCGTGAATTATTCAAGTGCGGCCCATATAATAATCATGGGGTCCTTAAATGTGTAAAAGGGAGGCAGATGAGTCATTGTTAGAGAGATGCAATGTGAGAAAACTTGTCTAGACGTTACTGGCTTTGAAGCTGGAGGAAGGAGCCATGCACCAAGGAATATGGCAGTCTCTAAAGGCTGGAAAAGATAAAACAGTGTCAGCCCTAGGGCCTCCAGAAAAGAAATCAGCCCTGTGATGCCTGATTTTAGCCCAGTAATACCCATTTCAGGCTCTGACCTTCAGAACTAATAACATAATACATTTTTGTTGTTTTAAGCTGCTAACTTCATGGTAATTTGTTATAATAGCAATAGGAAGCTAATAAACATGGCAAATAAGTGCATGGATAATTGTTCAACATCAATAGTTATTAGGCAAGTACAAATTAAAACCACAGTGAAATACCATTACACTGAATTTTAAAATGACTAAAAATACAGGTCATACCAAATTTTGGTGAGGATGTAGAAGAACTGAAACTTTCAAACACTGCTGGTGGAAGCGCACAATTTTACAACCATTTTGGAAAACCATTTGGTAGTTTCTTAGTTTAATGATGCATCTGCTATATAACCTATCCATTTAACTCCTAAACATTTAACTGAGTAAAACGATATCCCACATATACAGAAACTTGTATACAAATATTTATACTCACATTCATATTAGTCCAAAACTGGAAACATTCTAGCTACGGATTTACTGGTGGTGAATGTACAACAAAATGTGGTATGTTTATACAATGAACCACTATTCAGAAATAAACTATTAACGTACGGTACACACAGGTGAACCACAGAAACATTATGGCAAATGAAAGAAGCCAGATTAAAATTAGTAGATACTGTATGACTCTGTTACTTTCCTGAGGACAGGAGTGGGGCTTGATGAGGAAAGGAAGGGAGGATTACCAAGGAGCCCAGGGAACTTCTGGGGTGTCATGAATATGTTCACGAACAAGCTTGATTGTGGTGATGGTTCCATGGCATATACATGTCAGCACTTATTCAATTGTACAATTTCATTATGTGCAGTTTATTATACCTAAAAATAGCTTAATAAAAATTTCAAAAAAGGGGAATTCTTCTATTACTTTTGTTGAGACTCTAAAGAATCAAGCTAAAGATGTTAACTTATCCCACATTTCAAAAATAGGTATCAGATCATATATACTTAACTGCTTTAGCTGTGACCTAAACTTGATTGGCCACTTCCCATTGGCCACTTTGAGATTATACAAGGGGAGCCACTGAGTGAGAGAGATTAATGAGTGAGAAATTTCTTTAGCGAGAGAACTGTGAGAGAGTTCTGCTATTATTTTGTTTCCCCATCCTACATAGTAGGAGAATACTCCAAGGTCACCTTTAACCAGTCAGCAAGTAAGGGGCCTGTAGAAAAAAATCCCCTGAAGACCTAGCCTGTGAGCTCTGGAAGCTGGGGCAGGCAGAAACTGGTACCTGCTCCATTATAAAAACGGCAACGCTGAAAGGCTGGCCACTTTCCTGACAGCAGAGCAGGGAGGGGAGGCCAAGGCGTGTGTGAGCTGCGCTCCAGAAATGCCAGGAAATGTGCCTGTTTCTGTTGCCCAGACATGGGCCATACAGAAAGGAGCAGACCATGAGTTGTCCTGAAAGAGATTCTGATTACACAGGTCACCTGCAGAATGATATGGTACCAGTAGAGACAGTCTGTTGTAGAGTGGATTTCCACAAGTTTGAAATGAGACAAAATTGTTTTCAGCCAGATGGAAGAGGCGACACTGAAATCAGAGGATTTTTTCATGGGGATCACTTTTACATTGTTAAATGGAACAAACAAAACCACCTTGGCGAGGAAAAATCAGTATTGGGTATTTTCCTCATGAACATCAGGTTACAGCTCTACCTGGCAACTGTACATTTTCCGCCTCTTCCTTTTTCTTTACCCACAATGACCTAGAAGAAAGAGCGGCAGAGGAGTGAGTGGGGAAGAAGTAGAAGTGTATGGTAGAAAACTAATGAAGAGGCCAACTTTGTGTACTATATCTAAGCATGCTAACACTTTCCTTAAATCTATTTATTGGTGATAAATTACATAATTTTCAACTGGGCAAATAGTTGTCCCCCAATATTTCTTAGTCTCCCTGAACCTCTGAGAAGCCACTTGAACAAATATTGGCTTCATACAAGCAGAAATGTCATTTGTGACTTCTAAGAAGTGTGCTTAAATGGAAGGGGCAGAACTTTTCTTCATCTCTCTTTCCTCCTGCTTCGGAGAATATGGGCGTGATGATCTGAGTTTTTTCAGTCATACTGAAGTTGAGGGGAAGTCACATGGTGAGAATGATTGATAAGCTAGCGGAAGGAGCCTGAGTCCCTGGAGACTATGTGGTACCACCCTACCAGACTTGGACTGTGTACCTCTGGACTTCACATGAAAAACAAATAAACTTCTCTTTTAAGGCATTGGGAGTTTGGTCAAGCACATCTGAACCTGAGGATATCAATACATTTGCTTTTCCCAGGGCAGTTTTCACAACCTGAAACAGGACTGAGCTAGGGAAGGAGAGAAATTCTGAATTGAGTAGTATTGAAACTTTATATTATACTTAAATGGACTTGTTAATATCTGTAAAATGAGACTTTGCTAATATCTGAGAGTGACTGGAATAGTATGGTGATCTCTCTATGAGGGGTATATTGGAGCACAAGGAAAAGTAGTAAAGTAAAAAAAAAAAAAGAAAGTTACATCTAGTTGCTCCCTACTTGTTAGAGCTAACTCATTCAATGAAATGGTTATGTATTTTTTTTTCTAATTGACTATGCAATACTTTATTATATGGATGAATTCAATTTAATATATTAGTGAGATATACTACCTTGAATTGCTCAGAGGAATCTTTAACCATTATTAAAATGTTGTTTAATAGATATTATAAAGACATCAATTTTGGAGCTTATAGTTAAATATAATTGTGATACAGAGATATAATTATTTTCAACTCTATCATAAAGAATCTTTACATCATATTTGTCCTTTGATTATTTAGGGTAGTATATAGTAGTTGGTTCTAATATGATAGTACATTGTCCTGTATATTCTTACAGTTCACCTTTCCATTGAACCTATGTTATATAACCTTACTTGAACACATAGTGGAAGACAAATCTCTTCCCCCAAAATACCTCCTTCTATGTTTGCCATCTTGCACAATTATGAGACAGGTATCCACTGAAAGCCACTTTGGTTTTCAGCTGCCCTGAGAGAGCACATTTCTCCTCATAAGCAGTCGTGGGAAGGAGGCTCTCATTACATCTCATTTTCAGCTATTCTGAAGGATGACTGCCTCTCTCTTCTGGTGCTCAGATGTTCACCTTGGCTGCCCTTGAGAGCACATGTTCCTTCTGTCAGTGGTTATACCATCCTGCTTCACTTCTCAAAGGAAAATTTTTGCATCCCATATAGACTATATATTGTCAGACCATTCCAAATATACTCTCTAAATTTTGTAGCCTTTTTTTAAAATTTTTTTGATAACATACCACAACATAATTTTTAAAACATTAATCTCTCTATTGTTTTCCTCCTTCTTCCCATTTTCTTGCAATTATAAATGGCACTGCCATGAGCTTTTTTTACACACAAAAGAATTATACTTAGAAATTCTCTTTTTATACTGTTTACTTACAGTAAACTTGAGAAATATAACAATGGCATACAGCTGCCAACATTTATTAGCTTTTACTATCTATGAGTCTGTATGCTAAGGGATTGAAACACATTGTCTGTTTTAATCTTCACAATGGAGGTAGTGCTATTAATATTTCTATTAAATGCATGAATCAAGGCACAGGTATATTGAATAAATTGTCCATTGTTGGCAGAAAGTAATATAGCCAGAATCTGAACCTATATTATCTTCTTTTAGAGCCCTTGAGACAAACCACTGTGAGGAGTTATTATTCTAAAATTTAAACCTAACCATGGTATTCACCACTGATGTTTTACAGGTCAATGATGCCTGTGTAAACCTGACTTAAAAAGCTGTTCCCAATGTGACTATAACCTACATTTTCAATCCTCACCCAAGCTGACACACATATACCCCCATCTTATGCCAGAGAGGTGTAGAACTGCTTTCTGGTTAGGCTATGTTATCTTATGCCTCTGTGCTTCAGCATGTGAGGTTCCATCTATGCTTATGTACCTTGGCAACCTGGAACCTTTTAAACTCATTTTTCAAGACTTCATTCATGAAGACTTTTCCCATCTCCACTCCCAGACAGAATTAATTATATTCTCTACAGTGAGGTGAGAATGTTCTTATACAACAAACTTTTGAAAAAATTATTATCAAAGGAAAAAGAGAGTTAGGGTAGTATCTAGAGTAAGAAATAGGGATAAAGAAAATTCTTTTAAGATGGAAGATACCTTATCATATTTAAATGTTTATGGTAAAATTCTACTAAAGAGAGAGGGGCTAAAATAGGAATCAATCTTAGTGAGTGGCATCTGAGAAGATGTGCGGTGACCGGATCTAGAGTAGTGAGAAGGATTTACCTTAGAGAGGTGCCCTAGGAAGAACGATACTATTTTAACATCAGGAAAGGAAGAGAGTCCACGTGAGCATGCAGGTAGATTTGTCTACTTGGGAACTGAGTGTTGAAAAAATACCCGAATATCTGTGAAGGAAGAGGCTAACCAGTGAGAGTCAGAAAGAGCTTGTGGAGTCAGAGAGAATAAGAATGAATAAGTAGTTCAAATGTTGATTTAGATTTTGCGCTAAAAAACCTTTGTGTTCACAAAGGAGTATATCACATGTGAAGTGTAGAAAAGTGGAAACGGAGCTGAAGATTTTAAGGGGCTGCAGAGATGATATTTCTCCCTCACTTAATTAGTAATATCTCCACAATACGATCAAATGAATCTCATGTGTGGAACAAAGAGGAATAAGGATTCAGGCCAGCTGTTTTCTATGAAGTTATATCTAGTTAGGTCTGGTTATGTTGTTTGCCTCATAGAATATACGTTTTTCTCTTAAGTGTACATATCTTAATGTGATCAGTCATTTTCTTTTACATCTATGACTCTGTAGCAATAGGAAGTCCAAGATATTTATAATTTTTATGTTATCAAATGTGTGATAAGGTTTTCTCTTAAAATGAACTCCAACAAGAGATCATAAAATGATCTATTTTCTTCTTTGGTCTTTTGACTATTTCTTCTTTAGTCTTTATAACTCTCAGTTTTGTTCTCTGCATATGATGAATAAATTCTGGTTGAAATGCTTTTTATGAAATCAGTGGTTTTTATTATTTTTTAACTATCCCTATTCTCTCTATAGTAGATAAATTAACACTGAACTTTCAGTGACTCTTATGAGCAGTCCTTGGTTTTCATTTTGTTTTGCCAGGACCACTAAGATGCCAGTTCAAAGCATTTTTTTTTCCTCCATATTAGAAGGTCTGTTCTCCTACCTAGACAATTTAGGGAATTGTTTAGTTGTTCAAATTCATTCAAACAATGGCCAGTTCTGATATCAAAGCATTTCTTTTTGTTACTCTTTGCTTGAAATAAAACATTCATAGCTCTAAAAATGTTACACACAGAGCAACACATTTCCAGGGAGAGATTATCATAGCAATAGATTCCTCAGAACTTCAATCTACTACCTTTCAAATGAATGTCAAGATATGCTGGCCAATGCATTGAAGTGCTCTAATGACTTCATCTATCCTGTTTTCTGCTTTCAAAAACTAAAATACAATTCTTAATGTTTGTTTCATTGTCATACTGTTACCAAGGATACCAGATACAAAGACTCTCAGCACTGTGGAATTACAACAAAAGGTTATATTAATAGATTTCCATTACTGACTACAGTACAGACAATCATTACAGAACTCTAGAGCACTGAATAGTTTGGTGTCTAAGATTTTATAAGGCAATTATCTTAGATGATGTTTACCTTATCTGTGTAGTATATCCAATAAACTGTGAACACTTCCACAAATCATTACAAATTAATTCTTAAATTGTCAGGTTCTATGGTATTATATCTAACAAGTAAATTTTTTTGGTTCATACTTAATATTTGGAACTTATAGGAATTTTACTTTTAAAATATCATATTTCTATTTATATTTACTCTTCTCAATTATTTTGTCCCTACTTCAACTTTCTAGCTATAGTGGAATTTAAAAAATTCAAAGTTATACCATCTATTATTTATATTTACTATGTTAGTTTGATTGGCAAAGTGCAAATCAAGTCCTGACTTAAGAAATGAATGGTTAGCCCTGCCTTGGGCGAGGAAAAGGTATTACATGTAACCAAAATGTTTGTACCCCCATAATATTCAGTAATAAAAAAAAGAAATGAATGGATTATTCACTAAACTGACCAAGGGATTGACACTGTTTGGTCTTTGGCATGTGTCAGATTATGGCATACAGAGGTGACCAGGGTAATCAAATTTTGTAGTTACACTGAAGCTCATTGAAATCAGTTGCAGATGTTCAGAAAAGCCGTATAATAAAAGTGTGGATTTAAATTAAAGCCAGAGAGTTTGATATTACTATTGTTATCTTTTACATCTTACTGATTTCTCTACCATATAGTATAATTTCTACAATCTTCTGTTATTTTTAATTGTTGCTGTTTCTATTATTCATGACTAATAATTAATAGAATAATATTTGTTAATTATCATTTATAGAGTTCCTGTCATGGCATTTTAAACATTTTGAAGAAAACAAGCTCTACTAATATATTCTAAGACTAAAAATTATATAAAATTCAGTTCTATATTTAATAGTTAAGGATTCTTTTCAGATTAATTCTCTATGACATATATACATTTTCTTGTTTTTTATATGGCCTATTGAATTTTATATTCTATAACTTAGTACTTTACATTTTAAAAATATACTTGCAAAGCATAACTCATTTATTTATTCAACTAATAAATATAAACTGGATACATATTATATAAAAATTCTGTGCAAGAAGTTAGGAAAGCACAAATGAAAAAGGCACAATACCTTCAAGAAGCTTATAGTCCTGTGGAGGAGACAGTCATGAAATCAGATAAATTACAATGTACAACTTATAGGTCAAAAATATTATTAAAATGCTGCAGGAACATGGAATGAAGCAATGAACTCTACCTTTGAAGATGGAATATAATGATTGTTAAAGAAATGGAAAGCTTCCAGCTTTAAAAAAAAGATGCTATAAAAATGAAGATAATTATAGAATGAGAGTAGTATGTGCAAATATAAATGTGGATGAAATTCTTTACCTGGTCAGGAGAGAGTAATTTACCCTTGTGCCAGGGGATATTATCAGCTCATGGGCTATGGCATGGACGGAGAGTTGATTCCATTATCAGAAGGCAGCAAAAACACAAAAACAACTACCACTACTCTTACTAACAATTGCTTTTTTAGTTGAAATTTCTTTTACTTTGTAAACAATTTTTTCTGTCCCTGTCTACAAAGGGCTATGTTTGAGGCTTGACAAAAGGAAGCATGTTAATACAAAAATCTTAGAGAAATTACATTTTACTATTCTAAATTCAAAGAATTTTATTTTTTTTCAAAAGACATCTGGATGGGGTATGGTAAGTGGGACTGGTTTCTGGTCTCCGATTTTTTTTTTTTTACCGGTGACATGCTCAGGATGATTATGATGATATTCTTCCTGGGCAGGTTGAGGTCTTGCCAGATTTGAGAAGCCCCAAGTGGCAGCTTATCATACTTTCTATACCCCTAAGTTAGCATCCTAAAATCATATGATAAGTATCCTGTACACTGACAAAACTGACTTTCATAAGCCATGTACCTATATCTAAACATTATATCCTTGGTATAATTTCTTACTTTGCTATCAAGGACTCAAACATGCTTTTTTCTTTTTATTTAGTGATGAGATGACCAACAATAGTTCATATGTACATCCTACCGGCCTAGAAATTCCTGTAGAAGGGCTATACTTTTCCACATAGTTCTGGTAGAAAAGTTTTGGAGAGGTCTCTGGTTAGGTTGATTGTGATCAGTGTGATTAACAGGCCTCGCTGGCTCTCCCTCTTGCGGTCTGGGTGGGAAGAATAAGGTTAGCCCCATGTAAATCTTGTCACATGGAACAGAATCCCTATAGGAAGAGGAATTTGAGTAATAGAAAAAAATGTGTATGCGTGTTCAAGCTGGTGGTGAACCAAAGGGATGCAGGTTGTGACCATAAAAAGTGGAAGCCCACAATAGCATTGATGCTGTTAGCTTTTGTTAATGTTGTTTTATTTCTTCATTGTTGATACATTTTGCTATTGTAAATGCATTTAAGTTGCTTCTCAGAGGAAAAAAATATGTAATGCAAAAGATGAAGACATTTCTGTTTTCTCATTATATATTTTCCCATTAGAAAAATGGAATAATTCTTGTCTCTGCTCTGCTAGGAAAAGTTTTTTTCTTTTTTTTATAATGTAACACTAATTGTGTGTAGCAAAATAAATTTATTCCCTTAATCTGTCAGGCATTAAGCCACTCTTCACAATTCTAGGAGTAACTTTAATTAATTACCTAACAGTTTTAAAATTGTCTCTGAGTTGTGGAGACCTTTGCTTCAGATTTTTTCTTTACCTGTCCACTGCTGTCTGCTAATATTAATCAGATTGTAATTGCTAAATTAATATGCAGTAAAAAATAAATTAGAGCACATAAATAAGAGGTTACATGGCATTGCCTTCTTACATATTTTATTTCATTTCAAGCAATGACTTAAAATATTCTTCTCAGGAAAGTGGCTGTACGGTGGGAGAGACTTTTACTCAAAATTTGTAATGGTTTAATGATTTCAGTAAATCATCATTAATCTTGCTAATTAAATTTCTGCACTTTAAATGGTATTTGACAATGTTTTTAGCGCCATAATATTTTCATAATTTATTTGGTTTTTAACCTTCCCTTCAATTTTTTATGCTACAAATTGGAATGTACTATTTATACAAATCACTTTCTCTGTTTCGAGTATTAATGAGTCACCCGCACTTTCTCAGTGGAATACATATATGTCCTGTATACAGTTTATTTGAATTTTAGTCTTTTTCCATTTTAGTAATGCTGGTTTTGACAGCTTTTCCATAAGCCATAAATCCTAATCAGGAAATATTTGTCAAGGGAAATTTCAACTCTGATTTCTACATGTGAATTCATAGCCAATGAATGATTGCTTAATTATATTGTTATTATGTTTACACACTTAATTGATTTTTCTCTTTTAGTTTATGGTGTTCCTCATTAGAGTTTTCCATTTAAAGTGGAAACAGTTATGTCAATTAATTTTAAGATACAAATTTAAGCAATGAAACTAATCTTGTTCTTTCCGTTAGGATATTCTTTAAAGAATAGTTACAATTACCTTCCTTTTTGTTAATGTACTTAGTACATTATAAATGTTGCAAAAATCATAATCAAAATTTGACTTTTTTGTTTTGTTGCTAAACATTAGGGTATTGTTTATATATTTAAAAAAATTTTTTAATCAGCATATTATGGGGGTACAAATGTTTAGATTATGTATATTGCCTTTGCCCCACCTGAGTCAGAGTTTCAAGTGTGTCCATCCACCAGATGGTCCGCACTGCACCCATTAGGTGTGTATATACCCATCCCTTCATACCCCCTCCATCTGCCTGACACCGATGAATGTTATTACTATATGTGCACTTAAGTGTTGATAAATTAAAACCAATTTGATGGGGAGTACATATGGTGTTTGTTTTCTATTCTTGTGATACTTCACTTAGTAGAATGGGCTCCAGCTCTATCCAGAATAATACAAGAGATGCTAGATCACCATTGTATTTTTGTGGTTGAGTAGAAATCCATGGTATACATATACCACATTTTCTTAATCCACTCATATACTGACGGGCACTTGGGTTGTTTCCACATCTTTGCAATTGTGAATTGTGCTGCTATAAACATTCGAGTGCAGATGTATTTTTTATAGAATGTCTTTTTTTCTTTTGGGTAGATGACCAGTAATGTGATTGCTGGATCAAATGGTAGTTCTACTTGTAGCTCTTTGAGGTATCTGCATATTGCTTTCCACAGAGGTTGCACTAGTTTGCAGTCCCACCAGCAGTGTATGAGTGTTCCTATCTCTCTACATCCACGCCAACATTTATTGTTTTGGGACTTTTTGATAAAGGCCATTCTCACTGGAAATAAATGATATCTCATTGTGGTTTTGATTTGCATTTCCCTGATGATTAGAGATGTTGAGCATTTTTTCATATGTTTGTTGCCCTTTAGTCTATCTTCTTTTGAAAAGTTTGTGTTCATGTCCTTTGCACACTTTTTGATAGGGTTATTTGGTTTTTTTCTTGCTGATTATCCTGAGTTCTATATAGATTCTAGTTATCAGCCCTTTATCGAATGTGTAACATACGCATATTTTCTTCCATTCTTTAGGTTGCCTGTTGTTTCTCATGATAGTTTCTTTGGTTGTGCAGAAGCTTTTAATTGGATCAGGTCCCATTGATTTATTTTTGTTGTTGCTGTAATTGCCTTTGGGGTTTTCTTCATAAATTCTTTCCCTAGGCCAATGTCTATAAGAGTTTTTCCAACATTTTCTTCTAGAATTATTATAGTTTCATGCCTTAGGTTTAAGTCTGTTATCCAGTGAGTTGATTTTTGTGAGAGGTGAGGATCCTGTTTCAGTATTCTCCATGTGGCTATCCAATTTTCCCAGCATTATTTATTCAATAAGGATTCTTTACCCCAGTGCATGTTTTTGTCTACTTTGTCAAAGATTATATGGCTATATGAGGATGGTTTTATATCTGCATTCTCAGTTCTGTTCCATTGGTCTATGTTTCTGTTCTTGTGTCAGTACCATGCTGTTTTAATTACTATAGCCTTGTAGTATAGCTTGATGTCTGGTAAATTGATGCCTCACAATTTTTTTCTTTTTTTTTTGCTTAAGATTGTTTTTGATATATGGGGTCTTCCCTGGTTCCATACAAAGCGTAGAATCATTTTTTTCTAGATATGTATTGTGTATAATTAATGCATTAAGTAGAGAGATTTCTTTCTCCCCCCAACACAGCCTATAAAAAATAATGAAGTATTTTTAACAGAAGTGTTTCTAAGATGGAATCTGATGGCAATTAACTAGTCTTTTATTAAAACTAATTGGATACTGAAAGTTGAGCTGCACAGATTTTCATAACTCAGAGCTACTTGTTATTAATTTTTTTTTTGTTCCATGAAAACATAATCATTCTATGGATTTAAGAAAGTCTAGTAGTCTTTTTAACTTAAGCAAAAAGGTGGGAAAGATAAAAGAAAAATACAAGACATCTTGTCTTAAAAGCCAGCTCCCATTAAAAAAATAGTTCTTTTTCAGGTCTCAGTTACCACATGGTATAAGGGATGTAAAGTTCCTTATACTTAGAACTTAACAAGGAGATGTTTCCACTATTTAGAATAGCATGAACCAGGTTTGGGATTTTCCCTGGTGAGTGTTTAACAGAATGAACACTATGGTCACTGACAAAATGCTGTGACCTAAGAAGTCTTGATATTCCCTCTGAGCTGGCCTGTAGGTATCTTGTAAGCAAAGAAGTAAATTATATGATTCTTTTGGCAGAAGAGAATCATTAGCTACCCATATAGTCATAAGGTAAGTAGAGGACTAATGAATTCTTGAGTTTGCTGCCTAAGCAAAGGGATTTTGAAAAGAGTTTTCTGGATGCTTCTGTGCCTCAGGGGCAGAATAAAGCATCACATGTGCATACAAGAAACAATAACAAAAAATGAAACAAAAACCCTAAAAAGCTGACTTTATAATTAGATGGGTTGATGAATATTCTAGCCTCCTTACCTGCCTTCAAAGTTTAAGGATCATAAATCTAACAATTATTCACCCATATTTCATGATATTTGCATAAGATTGATTAATCATTTCCACCGGATCTACTATGGAGGCCAGTTCTTACTGTATTTGCTCCATGTGATGTTAATCAGCAGATTAGTAAACTCTACCTTTGATTTTAAACAAGACAGGTTTAATTTCACTCTGCTAATTTTTACTTCCATGTTGTAGTTTTTCTTTTGTTTTCCAAAAATAGTATTGATTAATGTATCCAATTTTATGATTTCTAATATCTGCCAAGGAGCTGCTTATTTTTAGGTATGCGAGTCATATCTATTAATATATAAAATTTTCATTAATTCCCTTATGGTAAAATATTGACAAATGCCTTGAAAAACAACAAAGATAGTCACTAAGAAAAGGTTTTATTTCCAAGTAGAACACCCTTAAAAGAGTTTCTCAGGAGTCTGATATGTTAGCTAATTAAATGATCTGAACTGGTAAATTAACCTTCATGTATCACTTTTTGGATAGTCCCAAAATTGTCATCTTTGATACTCAGTTGGCCAGTTGATTTTTCACTTCAAGTTCATGTATCCCTTCACTGGGTGGTCTACTGAAAGAGACTTGCTTTATTGGGAATTTGTTTAAATAGAGGTCATTAATTTGAAAGCATAGGCACAAAATCCGATTGAAAAGTGCTGAGAGAGCATTAACAAATATCTATTTCACAAGTACTAGTTGAAATCATGACCACATCTCATGTTGTCTGTTGTTATTTTTCCTCACCTGGCCTCCCATCTTCCACATTTGTCCCTGTCTAATACATTCACAAAGAAAATAAATATAGTGCTCTTTGAAAAACTGAAAGTGGATCATGGCCTATCATCACTTTGGAGTCCTTCAAAGAATTCCTGTTACATTTATAATAAAACTCAAACTCCTTACCTCAGTTCTGCATGGTCTAGTTGACCACAGACCAACTCTCCAGTGTTCTCTGTCAGTGTGATTTTTCCTTAGTGTTCACAAAAGTCTTCTTATCCTTAGGTCTCAGTTTAATTGTCACTATCTCGGAAATATCAGTTTTACCAAGATGACTGCCATTAATGGATTTACTAAAAAAATATGAGGAGTGATAAGGGCAGAAGACAAACAGAAATGAATTGGCCAGCGACAGGTGAGAAAATGGAGACAACACGCATAGAAAACTGTTTCCTGTATTAACTGCTATGCTGGGAAGAAAGAACTGGAGGAAGATGTGAAAATCAAAGAATTGTTTTTTATTTTTAAAATGTGAGGAAAATTAAGCATGTCTAAATATCTTTAGGAATGATACAAATGATAGGAGTTGAATGTACATGAGCAAGAAAGGTTGTGTGATAGCATAAAGCTCTTAATTTGGCAGCACGGTATAGGACTCTGAGCGAGATGGAGTAATTGCCCATTATTTGTGTGTGTGTTTGGGTGGGGGACCCTCCATAGAGAAAGGAGAGGATGTGTGTGCATGTTAAGTGGGGCTGGAAGTTTGAGAGCATTTGGGAAATAATGGCACAGTGTCATTGACAATGTGTATAACAGCAAGCATGGATACCTATTGGGTACAACGTACTCTATTCAGGTGATCAGTACCCTCAAAACACTGATTGCATCACTGTATAATTCATCCATGTAACAAAAAACCACATGTACCCCCAAAATATATTAAAATAAAACATTTTGAATATAATTTTCTAATTCTGTATGTGTTCATCAGCACACACTGTCAGTGAGTTTCAATATAAGATTTTATTTAAAAGAGATATTTCAAGTAATTCTGATACGTTTGTATTTTTCTAGGTACTAGTTGTGTAACTTTGATTTCAAAGGGGATTAGGTAGTTCAAATTTCGAAAACTTACTGAGAAAGCGATTGTGTCTTTCTTTTCTCTAGTATCTCCTCCTAGAGCCTATTTTTATGTTCAATGTGACATAAAAACTATAAATATTGAGTAATTAGGTCATGATAGTATAATCTCATTTTCTTCACATTCTCCTTTTTATTTTCCTTCCTAACTTTTGTAATCAAAATCCACACACTCAAAATTAACTATTCAGTTCTGAGGACTGCAAACTGTTCTAGAGTTAAGATGATACATAATTTAATTCCTTGCATGGGAAGCAGTTACCGGAAGAGGGAGTGGGTCAGGACTAGAGTGACCTGAGTGCTCATTACATAGGTGTGTTCATTTTGGGAAAATTTATTGAGTGGCAAGTCCATGTTTTGTGTACTTTTTATATTATGATATGCATACAGAAATATAAATACGTTAATACAAAGAATAATGTATATCCTATATAAAAGTGTATAAGGAATACATAAATAATATTTACATAAATATAATCAGTGTCACATTACAAGTATGTACAGGATCCCATCCAAATATTCTGTTGAAACTGCTATCTTAAATGTCTCCAATAATTTCTTAATCAAATGCAATGACTTATTTTGAGTAAATATTGTACATAAGTTTTCTGACCACCAAATGCTCTGTTTTCTTCAATCCTGGACTCGATTCTTCTGGGTCTGTATATAGCCCAATGTATCTTCTCTTTTTAGTTCCTATTCCATGAAGAACCCATCCTTTCCTGAATTTTTAACTGTAATTGCTACCTGGATGACTCCTAGCATCATCTTTCTTTTCTTGTTCTTTTTACCAGGCCTCAGATCAAAATTCGAGGCTGCCAACTGACCGTATCTACTAGTAATGAAAATACATTATTTCATCCTCTCATTCTTCTTTCTCCTAGTACATTTGTGTAAAAACTCTGTCATCTGTCAATTTCTGGTTTCATGTGAGGCTTGTGCCTTTCTTTTGCAAAATAAGCACTTTAGTAAGCACTTAGAAAACATTAGTTTTTTTTTTTTTATGGAAATCTTGTCATCAGCGAACTTTGTTGCATTATTTAATAGCCAATTTCAGAGGACCAAATATTAGTGAAAATAATTGAAAAGTGATCTTAAGTATATGTCATTATCAAACTTTCATACTTTAAAACAGTAAAAATGTTGGAATCTTTGGATTTTAGTTTTATAGGAGCACATCATATTTGTTTCACATATTGAGGTCTATAGATATTTGAGGTCTATAGGTCTATAACTTTTAATAAATAGCATCCTGTTCAGGGATTTTCTATTTTTCATGCTTCTGAGTGCCATCTTGATGTCTCAGAAAACCGTAAACTGATAAATGGATATTACAATTGTCTTCATGCTCATCTTAGCTTTCAAGGTGAGAAGTCAGCACTTGCTGAAAATCTGGATGACTTCTGATGGTTTTATGAAAAATATGTGTCTACAGTATTATCTGATACTTATTACAGTTACATGTGCATTTGAAGTAAAATGAGAAGATATTTCATGAAGGGAACACCTTTGTTTTTGTTCTAGGAGTCATTATGAAGAACAATATTGTGGGTGTTTTCAAGGTCTCTATCATTATTTTTTAAAATAATATAAATCTCAAATACAGAAAACAATTGTTTCTTATTAAGATTACAGGGGAAAATCTTCTTAAAGTTTATTTTGTGTTCAATTAAGATGATATAGTTATCACTATCCAGGCTTTGGTACTAAATGTTACAGTTTTATACTAAATATTACCCATAAATATAAATTAAGTATTTTGGGGAAAAATATATAAAATAACTGTAAAAACTAGATCAAGGTTATGAGATATTATTGGTACTCACATAGTATTTGAATAAAAGATCTAACATTACACTGAAAATATCATATTCTTATATACCATAGATTAAATATACCTCTAGTCTTTGAAGAAGAAATAAAGCTTTAGAAAGAGGGAAAAAGAATAACTCTAGTAATAACTTGCAGAAAAGATGCACAGCATTTTATAGACAACAGTTTAAGTTAAATATGAAAGTAGCTAGATATATCCTCATTAATTTGGGGCTGGGACTTGGTCGTAGGAATTGGTGGACAATGTCAGGTGTGGGTATAGGAAGGAAGTCGAATATGCTGGCTGAAGAATAGTTCCTGGAGAATATAATCTCACTGCAAGTGTTTGTTTAGCATCAGGGGTGATATAGAAATGCTAAGAGATAGCTGGGTAGGTAGGCAGGTGAGGAGGGCACATTCCAGCAGTATTCAGTGTTAGGTGACATAGACAGATGGATGTTGCTTCTCTATAGATTGTTCTTTCTGATGCTGAACTTGAATTCAGGAATTGTGCTTAGTTATATAGTAGTGAGGGAGGGTCCTGGTATGGGAAGAAGTAGAATACTGGGCAGGTGTTGATTAAGATAGGGCCTCCTTGACAATAAGTTGGGAAGTATTGGAGCTAGAGTGTATTTCTATAGTGTGAAGTCAAAATAGAACTGTTAACATCAGTTGATTTAGTAATGAATCATTCAGTAAACTAAATTTTCTCTTTTAACAACGTTCTAAATCTAAAGCCTGGGGCAAGGCTCAGTGTGAATCAAGTGTTTCTATCTGTGAAGAGAGGAAAGATGTAGGGTCAGATTACCTTTTTAATACACCTTTTTACTATGCCTTCTGTATTTAAACTTTACATGAAAACCCTGGAAGAGAAAAACCAAACCAACATGAGAGAATAAACCTGACCTCATAATCTGTATACTTTGAAAGATATCTGAGAGTATAACAAATTTCCATTTGCCTCTGATTAAGTTTAACATTTTAGTTAATACAAACTATTCATTTCCTTTAAAAATGATAAGCTCTTTGCTAGGTAATTCCTGACAAATTGTTTTGTTTCGGAAATTTTGTTTTCAGTATAGTTGTAGTGACCAAAATGATGTAGAAAATAATAATGGAACAAAATAACATGACATAATAATTCTTATGCTGTTTATTTGTATAAAAGCCACTAGTTCATGAATTAGTTTTGGAATTTAAGTGATTATAAGGTAGTGAGTATACATAGTGTGTATACATAGTCATATACGCACATGCATATAGTCATGGAGACAATAGCTTATACAATTAAACAATTTTTTTTTTCTTAAGAGTTATAGCTCAATTTATTCTGCTTGGGGAGAAATTAAGTGTTCTGAGAAATGAGTTAATTAGTTTGATGCTATTTAATTTCTTTTTAAATAGAAATAAATATAAAATAAGCCTAGAAAACAAGCACAGAAAACATCTCAAAAGTGGAAAAAAAAAGTAATAAAAAAAGAATTTATTTCAGAGGTCCAAAGACTTCCAGGGTATAATTTTTAAGGGACAAGTGGATAATAAAAATCATAATGTCCCCGTTTCCCACATTTAGCACCCTAAAATTACCTGGGAAGCCTTATTTCAAGGAGATAAAAGACATTCAGTGTTTGGCAAGGAGAGAAAATGCATTGCATCAGTAGCATTTGCTTCTGTTCCTCTGTGATAAACTACTTTTCCAAGGTTTTCCATCATGTCATCTCCTGAGTCAGCTGCTAGAGCGCAAATGAAGAGAAGCAGCTGTATTAGTGTTATCACCCTGAAAGGTGAAGGGGCTGCCATTTCTAATATTGTTGCCACTAACGTACGTAGCTAAGTGCCAAGATCCATGGACACTGTCATTCAATGATAGGATTATATACTGCCACAGAGAGACTCATAATGATGGCATAGGGTAATCTCTTCAAGATTAGGTTTCTGTCAAGACCATAATTCTTATGAAATTGGCCTGAGGAATTATAGTCCACTAAATTCTAGATAAAATAATAATTAATTATAGTCAGTAGAGTATATAGAACAGTGACAGCATTATTGCTGAATACACACAAAAAGGAACTTGTTTAATTAGGTGACAGTAGAAGAAGTCATGTTTGGAATTTTAGTGAGAACCATGACAGGAAACTTTTGGCCTTTGGCCAAACCAGGTAAAGTCAAACCTGAAGAGTAATTTTTAGAGGTGAATAAAGAATAATTTAGTAACAAAGTAAAAGAAATTGAAAGCAGAAAAATGTCTCTTGTACTTCCAAATGAGGTAGACTGTTTTCTTCCCTTTTTTCTTTGTTTTTTCTTCTTCCTTTATTTTGGTTCAGTGGCATCAAAGGTCTCTCAATGATTGTATTAACTCTATTAGTATAAAATAAGCTAGAATTATGCCTAGAGCTAAATTCCTCGATCATTTCACTAAACAGTATAGCAGTATACATAGTTACAGTGTAAGCAAAACTCACCCCCTTTATATCAATGGCTATATCACATTTTTTTTTCTTATTAGCACAAGTCTATTGCAGGATTGGGTGTCCATCTCAGTACACTGTCCTTTATACTCAACAATTTAAGCTACTTTACTTTTTTGGCTCTACCATCCTATACAAGGCAAAGTGGGCCTTTTACTGCCATTTAAAAGTGACACATGGCACATCTGATGAATCACATGTCTACACCTAATATACTGGAGGAGGGTAAAGACAACTTTTCTGCATATCCTGAGGTAGAGATGAGGTCTGGATATTAGAAAATAGTTTTAATGTTCACAGTAGACATTTATTGGATAGTGTTAGCCATCTCCTTATAAAGGAGATGACTGTTGTTCACACTGATCATTTAAATCATCTTTCTTGTAAAAAAACACAACCCCAAGTTTCTCCATTCATTCTCAGAAATATCTATTTAGGATAGATAAAAACTCTAACTTCCCACAGAGTATATAATACAAACTACTCATTTTCAAAAGTCTAGAATTAGAAAAAGTTCAAAGTAAAATTACAGAAAGTCACCATAAGATTTTCCACTATTTTGGAAATAGAAAATTAAATAGAGGATTATAACAATTTAAAGAGCTAATTAAAATTAGTAAGTCTACCATTGTTCTATTATATACTATGTTAATATTATAGACAAGGTTATGCTAAAGTAAAAAAAAAAAAAAGAAGGCCAAACCTCTTAGAAGCTTACTACAACAAAATTTCATTTCTAAGATACGTAGCTGGGAAAAGTCTAAAGGTATGTATAAGGGTTTGGGAGAAAAAAAAAACCTAATAAGAGATTTGTAAAAACATAAGTTTACAGCTTAATTCTTCCCTTTCCTGTTCTCTTTATTCATCATAAATAGCTTTTATTTCCCTTGCAAAATTTGAATTTACAAATCAAACTTCTTGATATAAAAGCTTAGACTTACTCGATTTATATTAGGATTACTTATTTGTATAGTCAACAAGTTTTAAACCTTTATTTGAAAATTAACAGGTTTATTCATATTTTCTCTCTTTTTTAATAAACATGAGCTTTTAAACACTAATTATTGCAGCATGAATAGAAGTAGTTATTATCTGGGAAAATGGATATGATACAGATATTGACTTTTGGTGCAGTGTATGTACATAGAGATTTATCGACCTGGAAAATAAGGTCAATATTTGCCCTGAGAAACAATAAATCTAGATGTTCAACAAAGTACAAAGTCAATATTTATGTTAATACCTATATTTTGAATACCTGTCCAAAATCTCTGGAAATTTCTCTATAGTTTAATTTCTTGATCCTTGGAAAGCACGTAATTGTAAATAGGCCTTGAAACAAAGTTTGCAAGTAAGACAAATAAATATCGGTGAATGATTCAGAGGTAGATTGGCATGAATTTTATAATAGTCTCTTCTGCAAAAGAGTGGCATTTTATTTGAAATGTGAAAACTTTATAAAAATTGTGATTCATTAAAGTATAATTTACTTTATAATTAACTAAGTAAATAACTGATTTGTTTAGTTAACACCATTGCACTAAAGTACATTTGAACAACTGCAATGCATATATTAATGGACCAGGAACTCTAAAGTGCATAAATAAAATGTCGCTTCTCCTAGATGCTGATTGTCACTTTTGTCACTTTAGACTTCTAGTGCATTTCTTTGTAAATATATGACAACTTTTTAAGTACAATCCTCATAATCTTATTCCATTGCTTTTTTCCTTAGGCATGGCTATTTTATTAACACAGCACATAATTGATTAGAGTGCTTTCCCCCATTAAGAGATACCTGTTATATATAGACTGCATAGTATTGATTTCAGAAGGAAACTTTCAAGAAAGGACTCGCAATCATCAAAACAAAACTAAATATCTTCCACCAACTATCCCTCCCTGTCAACTTTCTGTCACTGGTTTATCCACCTTTGAAATTACCTGAGCTAATGCAGAGTTCTTTGACTTTTCTTTATCCTTAATCTTCTATTTTTAATTTACAGTGAATGTCTAAGCCCATGCACTTAACTTTATCCTCATCTTCTATCATTGAAATAGCCAATGACTAACTTTAATAGGAAAAAAAAAGTCCCAGAACTGGAAACCAGTATCAGAAACTAGATAAGGAAATTCAAACTAACAGGGATTGAAGACAAAGGTAGGCCATGAACAATTAGTATGAGTGAATGTCGTTCTTAAAAATACCTGTGAAAAGTACACTGCTGCCATAGCTGTCATAGTCCATGAAGAATAAAGTTTCTGTGAGAGCAGCACTTTGTCTACACTTGCCATAAAGGACACACTAAGTAAAGTGAAGACATTGCTCACAAAGGCTTCTGAAATGGGTAAGTGTGCTGGTTGAGAAGTCTATTCCAGCTAACATTTGGAAAAATTATTCAGAATAGCAGCTAAATTCTGATTTTTACTACTTTCCATGGAATTTTGACCTGTAATCTTACAGATTACGCTTCTAAAAAACAAAACAGAGAACCTTAACTTAATCACATTGAATACAAACATTGTCTCAAAGAACAACCTTAACACCCTAAGCTGGAGATACATTGATCATCCTGTACTTACAGCAAATAGAAAAATTTCCACACATATGAGATCCAACACATGGAGGCTACTTCGTGTGTGTGTGGGTGTGTGTATGTGTGTGTATCTCTTACCTAATTTTCTATTGACATCCAATACCTCATTTTGCTAATTTACAGTCTTCTAAAAATTCAATTATTATATTATGTGCATATATTCCTGGTGAGTAGTCACTCACCTATCCATATCTAACTGAAAAAATATGTATTCATTGTCTAATATGAGTCATTCTTAGGCTGTTTGCTGTTCTCTGGGTTTATTATAATGAGTTTGATAGACAGACCCTTCCTCATGGAGCTTATATAAGGAAAGATATTAATAAAGCAATCATACGAAGAAATATCTATTGGCAAAAGTTACTGAAATTAAATGAAGAAAACACGTAGGGAACTTTAGAACATATAACTGGGGGAACTAACCCTAGGCTTAAATAAAAAAACCTGATATTGGAACTGACATCTGAAAAATTATTATAAGTTAGGTAGACAAAAGAAGTGATCTGGGAAAGAATATTCCAGAAGAAGCAATACATTATTCAAGAGCCTGAGGTAGAAAGGAGCACAGCTGATCAGAGGAAATCAAAGAAGGGCCCTTGGTTGGAACAAAGTGAATGAGGAAAAAATAATCCGAGGTGAGACTAAAGAAGTAGACAGGGAAAACACCATTCATCTGTAGTGTCCTTATAGCTTATGTCACATAGTTTTTTTTTTTTTTTTCTTAAACGCAAAGCATTTTAATCTGGAAAGTAACATGATCAATTTTGCGTTTAAAAAAATGCTTACCCAGTAGAGAATGGACTAGAGGGGACAAGAGTGGTTGAGGAGACATAGGAAGCAAGCTGATCCCTAGTGCATTCTAGACATGATAATGAATGGATTAGGTGGTGACAGTGGAGATGGGGAAAAGTGGATGTGTTGGAGGAATATTTAGGAAATAAAATTGATATAATTTGTGAATGACAGGGATGGAAGGTGAAGGAGAGAGAGACATGTCAAAAGATGGCTCCCTAATTTTTGGTCTGAAAATGGTGGACTACTCTAGAAGAAATGGAGATGATTACAATTTTGGATATGTGGAATTTAAGATTCCTTTGAGACATTCAAGTGTTGGTGGAAATTTGATAGATAGATTGGCAATTAAGGAACAGTTCTGGCTCGGAATAAATATGTGTGGATTAGATTAATCAAAAAGGAAGAGTAAAGTGGGAAGAGGAGACTAAGGTCAAATATTGAAAAATTCAAACATTTAAAGGCTGAATTGAAGATAAGCTGCCAAAAGAAATTGAAGAGTGGATCAAAAAGAGGAAAATTTTCCATTGGATTTAGCAACCTGGAAGTCATTGGTGGACTTAGAGTGATTTGTTTTGATGACATAGTGGCAGGGAGGCATTAAAATGAATTGGAAGAGTAAATGAAATATAAGAAAGTAAAAACAATGAATATGAATAACTCTTTGAAGAAGTCAGAGACATACCTGTTAGACTGGAGCATGTGTATATTGTAGATGTTCAATAAATAATTGTCAAATCAAATGAGCAACTAATTTACATAATTCCCTTCAAATGATTAGTACAATATTGAAATGACTAGCTTTGAAATATTGCTATTTATTAGACTTTCATTTAATCCTTCTAAATCAGCTTGTGAGATAGATGACATTGTTTTAATTTTTCATACAAGAAAACTGAGATTCAGAAAGATTATACAATTTCCCAGGTTCACACACCTAAGAAATGACAGAATGGGGGTATGAAGCAAGTCTGTCTTCAGAGTCTATTTTCTCCTAGAATACGTCAACTTATTTGACCACAAAAGTCTATTTTCTATAGCTAGAGGAAGTCTTAGGAATATACCTTTTGGGCCTAATAAACTCTGCTCTAATAAACTACACATGGAGGTCCATTTAGAGTTAGAGATTCTCATCCATAGCTGGACATTCATTAACCTAGAAATGCTTTTCAAAAAAAATGAATACCTGAACCCCACCCTGAGAATGAGAGTGAAAACTAGGGATTGATATTTTTTTTAAAAAAAGTCCCAATTCTAATATACTACTAGAACTGAGGAAAAAACTGCTTTAGAATGATCATTAATTGATAAAAGCCTACTGGCCTAAATTATAAACAAGTTTATTCTTATGATATCTTAATAGTTTCAACTCTGAATAAGCATATTTCTTTGGGAAAAAGTAGAGCACATATCAACTGGACACAGACAAGTGAACATGTCAGGTAATGATTGCTAAGAATCATGATGACACCAAAGGCTTCATAAATCTCGATTTGTCTCATATGTATCGCTTTGATCAGTAGGAACATGTCTTCTCACTCTATTGGTGTGACACATTTTCAAGGACCTGCTGATAGAAGTGCTGTTTTCACCTGAAATAAAGAGGAAAGACCCAGTGCTAAGAGAAATATAGAATGCTGAGTTTACAACCTATTTCTCCCGTTAGTATGTGTGGACTCCAGAGGGGCTAGATTATGAGAATCCCCTCTGGATAGAGATCTTTATTTCTCCTCCTGATTGCCTGAAGGATGGTGGAAATTGACAATAAAATTCTATTGTGGTGTTTAACCTGAATGTTTGTATATTTGTATGTTCCTCATTGTGAAACAAAAGTAAAAGCAACCTAAAATGAACCCCAATATCAAGACAAAATATTTTCAACCTCAGTTCAGAATTCATTTACCATAAAGGGAAAATTCTCATAGGGTTATGCAGGCAAAAATGAAAGATTTTCCATTTTCAGTTGCCACTCTTTGTTACTGCTGTGCACTACAGTAGCTGCTTTGGGACTAGAAACTACAAAGTTTTACACTTTTCAAAAGATAAAACACATCTGACATCATAACACATCAACCACTGTTAAAAATGGTAACTTTAATTGTCATCATTCTTCCTTACAATTTCAGTAGGTTTGAGTTGTAACCCATGGTGAGCTTGGTGAGAGGATGGCACATACATAATTCACTTTTAATAACACAGATATCTTTGATTTCCTTCACCCTTGTCATTAGGCTCTTAATACACTGTGGATGTACCTTTCGAAGTAGCTACTATTCTATTGTCAAGAGAATTCTTTTTGTCCTCCAAGACATACCAAAATCGTGCTCCTTTTTTTTTTTATTCTATATTGGTTTCCATTTGTTACAAATAATGGGTAATGAATCCTGTACTTAAAAGTGGAAAATTTTAGAAAAGCCACTTTTTATATGTTTATATTTAATTTTTCCCATATGAATATCAAATTTCTAGCCCTATCACTAAAATTTATGAGGGTTTAATGTGTCTAAAAAAATTAGTAGCATTGTGCCATAAAATTAATTATCTTAGGTTGGTGAAACACGTAAATAAGGGATAGTCATAGAGTATTCATTTATAATTAAGACTTAAAAATAAAATCAAGTTAAAGATATTTTTCAGGATATTGATAGTGGTTAAAAATAAGCAAAGAATAATAGATCTTACAATTTTGGGGTCTTTGTGAGTAGATGCATTTGGAAATGAGATAGATTATTTGAAATTACATACTGTCTTTCCTATTTTCTCAGAAGATAAATAAAATACTTAAGAGAATGTTTCTCCTCTTTTCTAGCAACAAAGATTATATTATGTGCCATATGTTGTGTATCATATATTTCTTATTAAATAATTAGATACTATCTATATTATTAAAATACGTTTTCCTTTCTAAAATTTTCATCTAGTATGTAAATGATATATTAGCATAATAAAGAATGGTATACTAAATATTTCTTCTTAGGATCACATTGTCTAAGGACTCAGAAATTTGGCCAAGTGGGAACTTTCAGTCTTACTTTTAGTAGCTGTTGTTCTTAGAATCAACCTCTGCAGTGAAATACTTGATAAGAAAGGAAAGAATTATACAAGAGATCCTGACCAGCTCTTTGGTTTCCCTCATACTGCACTACCACCACTACATTGCTCCTGGATTTTGGAAGTTGTCTTCTCTGGTGGCCTTGACATTGTGGGCAGCCAGTTCTCTGCCATTATGACTGTTTTATTGACCATAGTTGCTATTGTCTTTGTGGCTGTTCCACAAACCATCTTTACTTTTGTGTCTTAAAAGAGTGGATTTTCTCCTGCTCAGTCAATCTCAGTATACTGACATCTAAATAATTAAAGAGGAGTAGGCAGATTCTTGGATTTTTGTTTTAATTTCAGAATATTACGGTGGTAAAAATGTTTAGGTTACATATATTGTTTTTGACTTGCCAGAGTCAGAACTACAAGTGCCCATGCTCCAGACAGTGTGGACTGCACCCATTAGGTATGAAAGTACCCATCCCCTCCTCCTCCCACCCACCTGCCTGACACCCAATGAATGTTATACTACATGTGCACGTAAGTGTTGGTTAATTACTACCAATTTGGTGTCGAGTACATGTGGTGCTTGTTTTTCCATTCTTGCGGTACTTTACTTCAAAGAATGGGCTCCAGCTCCATCCAGGATAATATAAGAGATGTAGATCAACATTGTTTTTTGTGCCTGGGTAGTACTCCACATTCTTGAATTTGAATCATTCCATTTGTCAATAAATTTAGATTAAATACTGGAGTTCTTGACCAAAGTGTTATTTAAGTCATATAATCCAGTTTAAATCTCAAAGCATTTATCAGCAATTTTAAAATTTGTTTAAAAACCCATATCTGTTGAACATCCTTAATCCCAGGAAGGTTTTTTTATCTTTCTAGAGGGCCATTTTACTCTATTAGTAGTTCAAAAAACCTTTATCAGTACATCTTAATTTGAAAGTCTTAATCCTCTTGTATTTATCTTCCCTCCGAAAGTATCCTTCATTATTTATTCCATATGTTCTACAATTCCCCTCCCACAGATAATAATTTTTTTTCCTGTCAATATTTCTTAGAATTATTGAGGTTGGAATGTATTTTAGGCCTTTTTGTTAACACTAACTATAATTATTACTATAATATATTAGCTCTATGCCTCCAAAAGGTAGAATGAAATATAAAAAATGCTCTTGAAACAAATTTTTGATAAAAGATATAAAAGGAAAAATCCAGTAATTCATAATTTACAATAATTTTCATCTTTTGTTTTTCTAAGGAAGTCTCAGCTAATTTCAAACAATTGATATCAGACAGACCATATTCTCTGATCACAATGAGTATATATTAAAAATCATGTTTAGAAATTTTTGAAAGTACTCCTAAATAACTCATGGGATGATAAGTGTTATGGCCTGAGTGTTTGTGTTTCCCAAAATTTATATTCTGAAATTCTAACATCTGAGGTGATGGTATTATGAGGTAGGCCTTTTGGGAGGTGAATAGGTCATGAGGGTGGAGCTGTCATGAATGACATTAGTACCCTTAAAAAAGAGGCCCCCCCCCCAAAAAAAAAAAGAGGCTCAACAGAGATTACTTGCCACTCCCACCATGTGAGGACACAATAAGAAGATGTTGTCTATGAACAAGAAAGTTGGGCTTCACCGGACCGTGAATCTGCCAGCACCTTGATCTTGGACTTCTCAGCCCTTAGAATTGAGAAATAAATTTCTGTTATTTATAAGCTACCCAGTGTAGGTATCTTGCTATAACAATCCAAATGGACTAAGGTGTTAATTAAAGGAAAATTTACAGCCTTAAACTCATTTATTAAGTGAAAAATTAACAAGACATGTATTCAGTTTACAATAGAAAAATAAGAAATGAGGTAAATATAAGTAAATAGTGAAGAAAAGATAATATTAAAATAAAGAGAAAAAATTAAAAAATTTTTTTCTTTGAAAATGTTAATAAAATGTGACAATTTCTGATAGCATTGCTTAAAGCATCTAGAAGTTACATATTTTAATAATAATGAAAATGAGGACAAAACTAGAGATAAAATATACAAGAGTCACTTTCTGTAAATAAATTGACAACATGTCTATTTCCAGAAAAATGTCTGAATGTAAAATGAAAAAATAAAATACTTATTAAGGAAACAAATTTTTACTAGAAAATATTATTACAAAAAGGTACCAGGCCCAATTGATTTATAGGCAACTACTATTTTATCATATTATTTTTTAATGTATTTATTAAATTTATTTTCAAAATTATATAGTAAAATTAGTATTTTTGTGCACAGTTCTATGAATTTTGTTTCATGTATAGATTTGAATAACCACACTATAATCGGGGTAGAAAAATATTTTTTCATCCATAAAACTCCCACTCTCAATCCAGTTTTGCTTTTTTGAGAATGTCATACAAATGAAATCATGCAACACGTAATCTTTTGAGACTGATTGCTTCTTTCAACACAATGTCCTTGAGGCTCATTCAAGTTGCTGCATGATTCAATAGATGATTCCCTTTCACTGCTTGGTAGAATTCCATTTATGAATGTCCCACAATTTGCTTACCCGTTCATCCTTTGAAAAACATTTGGTCATTTTGGACAAGTTGCTTTAAACATTTACACACAGATTTTTTTGTACAGCAGTTGACATTGTCAGTAGTTTTACAGGCTATTCTCATCGATATGTAATAATATCTCATAGTTATTTTAATTTTTGTTCTTAATGAGTTATAATATTGAACATATGTTTCTGACTACATTTTCCATCTGTGTTTCTTATTTTGTGAAGTATCCATTGAAGTCTTTCATCCACTTATTACTTGGGTTGTTTTCTTACTGTTAAATATAGAGGATTCTCTCTCTCTCTCTGTCTCTCTCTCTCTCTCTCTCCATATATGTATGTGTGTGTGTGTGTATTTGTGTGAATGTGTTTGTGTATATACACATATATATGCTTAATACAAGTCCTATATATGTGTATGTGTGTATGTATGGTGAATAAAAGTCCTTTCCAGATTGATTATCTAATGTTTTATCTGAATCTGCAGATTGTCTTTTCATTCTCCTAATAGTGTCTTCTGTGGGGCAAAAGTTTTTAATTTGGATGAAGTAAAATTTATCATGTTTTTGTGGAAGTGCTTTTCATGTCATGTCTGATAACTTTTACTCTACTCTAGTTAATCAAGATTTTTATACGGTTTCTTTTCAAAGTTTTATTTTTTTTTTAAATTTCAGAATATTACGGGTACAAAAGCTTTGTTTACATATATTGCCTTTGCACCACCGGAGTGAGAGCTGTAAGCATGCCCAACCCCCAGAAAGCGTGTACCCAACCCGTTAGGTGTGAATTTGCCATCCCCATCTTCCCCTTCCTGCCTGCCCGACACCCTATGAATGTTTCTTCCATATGTACACGTAAGTGTTGATCAATTAGTATACCTAATTTGTTAAGAGTTTCTATCATAAAAAGATGTTAAATTTTGCCAATGCTTTTTGTGCATCTATTGAGATGATCATAGGGTCTTGTCCTTCATACTGTTAATGTTGTATATGAGATTTATTCATTTACATATGTTGAACCATTCTTGTAATCCCCTGTATAAATCCCAGTGGATCATGTTGTACGATTCTTTTAATGCACTGTTTAATTCAGTTCATTAGCATTTTGTTCAGGAGTTTTGCATGTATGTTCATCAGGGATATTGATCTGTAATTTTTTTCTTGTAGTTTTATTATCTCGCTTTGGGATCACTGTAATAATGGCATAATCAAATAATTTTGGAAGTATTCTCTCTCTTCTGTGTTTTTTGGAAGCATTTGAGAAGGACTGAAATTAATTCTTCTTTAAATATTTGATAGAATTCAATGCAGGTCCTGGGATTTTCTGTAATGGGAGATTTTTTATTACTGATTCAATCTTCTTGTTATTAATCTGTTCAGGTTTTCTATATCTGTATGATTCAGTTTTTATGGGTTATGTTTCTAGCAATTTGCTGTGTTTTGAATGTGTCCTCTCAAAAGCATATGTTGGAAACTTTAATAATGTGACAGTGCTAGGAGGTGAAACATAATGAGAAGTGATTAGGCTATGAAGGTGAATAGATTAATGTCATTATTATGGAAGTTGGTTCATTATCACAGGAGTGGGTATGCTACAAAAGGGAAAGTTCAGCCCCCTTTTACTTTCGTTCTTTCTTACACTTTCTTTTTCCTCCCACCATGGTATGATGCAGCAAGAGGGCCTTCACCAGATGCTGGGCCCTCAATCTTGGACTTCCCAACCTCCAGAACAATGAGCCAATAAATTTTTTCATTATAAATTAGTTTAGACTGTGGTATTATGTTACAGCAGCACAAAATAGACTTAGACACTATCTCTTCTAAGTTACCCATTTTATGTATAATTGTTCATAGTAGTCTCATAGCATTTGTTTTATTTCTGTAGTATCTGTGAAATATTTCCTCTTTCATTTATAATTTTATTTATTTGAATCTTCTCTTTTTTCTTGTTTTAGTTAAGGGTTTGTCAATATTTTTTTATCTTTTCTAAAAACCAAGTCTTTTCTTTTTGTTAATTCCTAGTGTATATTTTATTTATGTCCACTCTTGTCTTTATCATTTTCTTCCTTCTGCTAAATTTGAGCTTAGGTTTTTTTTTAAAATCATTCCTTGACATAGCAAGCTAGATTGTTTATTTAGGATCTTTCTTTTTTTATGTAGGCCTTTATCACTATAACCATCACTGTTATAAATGTTTTTTGGTGCACTCATAAGCTTTGGTATGTTGTATGTTCATTTTCATTTGTCTCAAGATATTTTTTTGATTTCCCTTTTGATTTCTTCTTTGACATTTTTTTTTTAGCAGGTGTTCTCTGATTTCCATACATTTGTGAATTTTTCAGTTTTTCTTCTGTTATTGATTTCTAGTTTCCCACCATTGTGGTTGGAAAAAATGCTTAATATGATTTCACTCTTAATTTTTTAAGAATTGCTTTGTGGCCTAACAAATGAACTATCATGAAGAATATTCTATAGGTAGTTGAAAAGAATATGTATTCACTGCTGTCAAATGGAATGTTTTGTACATGTCTGTTAGGTCCATGTTATTCAAGTCCACTGTTTTCTTATTCATTCTCTTTTGGATAATCCATCCATTATTGAAAACGAGGTTTTGAAGTCCCCTGCTCTTACTTTATTATTTTATTACTGTCTATTTGCTCTTTAAGTTCTTTTAATATTTGCTTTATATATTTAGGTGCTCTAATATCAAATGTATATATAACTTTTATATCTTCTGGATGAATTGATTCCTTTATAATTATATATAATGGCATATTTTGTCTCTTGTGACAATTTTGACTTTGCCTGTCTTGACTGATACAAATGTATCATCCCCTGCTCTCTTTTGGTTAATATTTGCAGGGAGTATATGTTTTTTGTTTGGTCACTGTAAGCTATGTGTGTTTGTAAAGCTAAAATGAATCACTTGTAGGGAGCATATTGTTAGATTTTTATTTTTTAAATTCATTTAGTCACTTTGTCTTTTGACTGAAGCATTAATCCATTTACTTTAAAGTAATTATTGATAGGTAAGGACTTTCTCTTGTGATTTGTTTGTTTTCTGCCTGTTTCATACTTTTTTTGTTCCTTTCTTCCTCTCTTGCTGTCTTCCTTTGTGGTTTAATGATTTTTTTTATAATGGTAAGCTTTGCTTCCTTTTTTTTCATCTTTTGTGTATCTACTACAGGTTGTTGCTTTTTTTTTTAATTCTGGTGTGGTTATCATGAGGCTTATAATACATCTTATAGTTAGGTATTCAGTCTATTTTAAGCTAATAGCGACTTAACTTTTACTTCATACAAAATTTTTATACTTTAACATCTTTCCCCACATTTTATGTTATTGATGTCACAATTTATATATTTTATGTGTTATGTATCCATTAACAAATTATTATAACTTCTATTATTTACAATATTTTTGTCTTATAAAGTTTATCCTAGAGTTAAAAGTGATTGACACATCAGAACACTTACAGTATTAGAGTATTCCAAATTTGACTATATATTCAACTTTCATTGGTAACTATATATACTGATAAAAATATACTGAGTTTTGGACTTTTATATGTTTTCATGTTGTCAGTGTCCTTTCATTTCTCCTTCATGAACTTCCTTTATAATTTCCAAGTCTAGTAGTAACAAACTCCCTCATTTTTTGTTTGTCTAGGAAACTTCTCTCTCTCTTTCACTAGAAGGACAGATTTGCTGGCTATAATATTCTTGGTTGGCAGGTTTTTCTTTCTCCCAGGACTTTGAATATATTATCCCTCTCTTTCCTGGCTTGCCAGATTTTTGCTAAGAAATCTTCTGATCTCCTTATGGAGTTTCCTTTATATTTGATGAGTTTCTTTTGTCTTGCTTATTTTAAAATTTTCTCTATGTCTTTGACTTTTGAGATTTTGATTATAATATGTTTCAGTGAAGATCTCTTTACATTTAACCTATTTTGGGGTCTCTGGATTCATGAATCTGGATGTTCATTTTCCTCTTCAAATCTGGAAATTTTTCTGTCAGTATTTCTTTAAATAAGCTTTCTGACCCTTCTTTTTCTATACTTTTGAAACTTCCATAGTACATATATGAGTTAACTTTATAGTGACTCCAAATCCTTTAGCCTTTCTTAACTCTTTTTCTTTTTTCTTTTTGTTTCTGTGACTGACCTGTTTTCGAGCTTGTTTATTCTTTCTTCTGCATGAACCAGTGTGGTATTTAAACTTTCTATTGAATTTTTAATTTAGTTGTGTTCTTGAGCTTCAAAACTTTGTACTTTTTTGTGGTTTTTATCTCTTATTTGAAATTTTCATTTTGTTCAAATATTGTTTTCCAATTCCTTTTGTTGTCTATTTACATTTTCCTATAGTTTACTGAGGTTCCTTAAGACAATATTTTTATTTTGAATTCTTTGTCAGGAAGCTTGTAAATCTCCATTCTTTAGGATGGTTACTAGTGCTTTATTTTGTTCCTTTGGTGATGTCATGTGTCTCTGTTTTTTTGTGATTCTTATTGCCTTGCATTGGTGTTGTACTTTTGAAGAAATGGGTACCTGTTTCTGTCTTTTCATCAGGGAAATTCTTTACCAGTCAGCTGGTGTAGCAAGCTAGCTGGTGGGGTTTGTAGACGGCCTTGCTGTTGGATTCTTCAGGTGGGTTAACCTCCTGCCTGGGTTAGCAGTTAGTCAGGCCTGGCACGTAAGTCCACAGGTGTTGGCCTGGTGCCTATGTTTACCTGGGTGGGTCTGGATCTTGTGTCCCCTGGATTGGACCTAGAGCTTGGATCTATGGGGACTGGCGTGGAGCCTGGAAATATGGTGGCAGGCCTGAAGCTGGTGCTACTCAAGCTTTAAGCTGCTGGAGCCTGGGACCAGCCTGGATCCATGGGACCTGACCTTGTGCCTGGGGCTACAAGGGCCATTTTGCTGCCAAGGTAGGCCTGTAGCCCATATCTGCAGGGTATGACCTTGCACCAGGGACCATAAGGGTCAGCTTAGTGCTGAGGTAGGCCTAAAGCTTGAGTTCACAGAATTATGCCTGGAGTCTTGTTCCATGGGAATAAACTGGCATCATTTGGACAGCCTGACTCTGGACTGTGGCTGAAGCTTGAGTCTTTAGGGGTGATACCAGGGGCTGCCTGTCAGTGCGGGGGCCAGCCCGGCTCTGGGCTTAATCTGGATGTTGAGTCTTCAGGGTCAGGCCTAAAACCTTTGTCCACAGGGGCCAGCCTGTCACTGAATGGGTCCAGAGCCTAGGTCTATAATGGTTGGCCTGGCAGTGGGGAGGTCTTGGGGCCATGAAGACCAGCCTGTGCTTGGGTTGACAGGGGTCTACTTGGTGATGGAGCTCATGATAAAGTTACATCCTCACTTCACTCTCCTTCCACCATGCAGGGTTTGTCATTCTTCATGCTGCATTGTGCAGGTTTGTGGGCAAGTAATAGAAAACTGAATTTCCTACCCTGTTCAATGCATCTTTTCTTATTTCTTTGCTCCAAGGCCGTGTGCTGTAATCTCTCACCTGAATTCCTTACTTCTTGTGAAGATTTGTGTGTATGTATGAATGATTGTTCAAATTTATGTTTGTGTGAGGAGATAATTACTTGAAAGTCCTATTCCATCATCTTGCTGATGATACTCCAAATCAGCCATGGATGTATGTGTCTATTTCTGAAATCTCTTTTTCATTGATCTATGTGCTATCACTTTTCTAACACCACACTATTTTGGTCCTGTAGGAACGAACCCAACTACAAATTTATGAGACCCCTATGGAAAAATTGCAATTATTTATAAGGGTTATAAATAGTGGAGAAATAGCTCAATATAAATTGATATTAATTTTACCTAAATTTATTTATTAAAGTTATAATGTGTAAAACTCTTTATAAATTGATTCTGTAATTAATATAAAATAAGAAAATAGCAATCAATTAGGAGAGTTTGCTACAATAGATATTAATAATTAAAGATTTATAGTGAATTTGACATACCAACGCTGGTACAGAAATAAGCAATGAAACAGAATAATGAGTCCAGAATGTATCATTACAAAATGGTGGTGAAAGGATTGACTAATGTATACATTTCCTAGGACAATTGGTTATACATATGATAAAACGAAATGATACTTCTATCTCAAAATATTTATAAAAATAAACACAAATTTTAAGGTTTAAATATGGAAAGCAAATATTAAACTTTTATGGGAAAGCAATGACATAAACTGAAAATTCAAGACACAAACTGGAAAAAATGCTACATGTGTTTTAGCCATCAAGAAATTTAAATTTCTTTGATATCTGAAAAACTTATGATCCTGAATAAATCCATGAATAAAAGCAAATAACCCTTATAAAGATATAAATTTTAGGTTTTTTCTTGGATATTATAATTCCTGGAATACCTTTGCCAAGAAATATATTTGAAAGACCATATTAGATGCTTATTGCATGACCATTTTGATTCATTGGTTGCCATGCTGCCGGGAGAGGAATACAATTTAAAATGGAATTGAAGAAAGAATTTATATTATTTGACTTCTAAAAAAAATCGAGGATAAAGTGGAATAGACCCATTTTTTCCCTGCACCTCCCAACTAAGCACAATTATAAACCCCAGCAGTATCACAAGAGGCAACTAAAGGAGAGCTCTGAAAGATGGCAAGAAGAAAACAAGCTAGTTTGGAATCCCCAGGACTGTAGGAAACAACAGTGGCAGGGCATCTAATGCTAACCCACCCAACAGAGACACATCAACCAAAACCTGGCATTTTCCGACCCATATACTTGCAACAATGCAGCCTAGGAAAGTAAAAATAAGGAAAATATGCTCAATAAAAGATAAAATGACACATAGACTGAGAGATGTGTTTGTAGCTTATTATATAAAATATTTTAAGGTGTGCACATTGTACAGAATGAATTATGTTCACTTTGTTGAATGATTCTAAATTCTTGCTGCATATAAAGGAGTAAACTGACAATATGGAGAATTTCCAGTGAATTCTGGTCTGTGGAAAAGTCTATGGAACAAAGAGAAAACCACTGGGAATATCATCTTCAATTACAATGTAGAATTTAGGAGGTCTCCAATTTCTTTCTCACATATCAATTTCCAGACTAATGAAGGTCGATGCAATAAGCTTGTGTTATATTTATTTTCAATAATATTCCCTTTCAACTAGAAAAGCATGTGCTAAACTTTTATCATGCTTGATTTTAAGTTAAAATGTTTTAAATTTCTAAAATGTATTATTTTTACATTGTGCTCATCACACATATTAAATTTGTACTTTGTTACATGCTTCTAATCTTGCATGAATTTTTATGAAACTTCTGTAGTTTATTATGTCAAATTTGTCTAGTGTTTACTTTTTATAAGAGATATAGGGATCTTTTAAAGATTTTGAAAGCATTTTTCTTTACTTTCTTAACTTTTTCTGACATTCCTTATCTTTTCTAATGCTTTTATTTATGTTGTCTAGAAAAATTTATTAATCAAATTATTTAGATTAAAATTCTCAAAACTTGATTTCAAAATTTAGTTAAAATTCTTAAATGTAACAGGGAGGTGATTCTCAGAAGCAATTTCAAGAACATATTTTTTCCCACAGTTTTTAGTGATTCCTTTCTATGTTTGGACACTTTTATTTGAAATTCCTTTTTAAAGGAATCATAGAATGTGGACACGGTTTATTGAGTTTAAGGTATGTTCTTATTCAAATTGATTACTCTCCTTGTTCTGATCCACGCACAGTTACTGAACACAAGGTGGGGCAGAGGGCAGGGTGTGGGGCTTTCTCATGCTTTGCCTTGACACCCTGGTTGTCTACTTTCTTTAAGTGGGTTAATGATAGATTAAAAGAAAAATTATTCTCTGAGATAACATATCCTGTAACAACTGATTAAGGGAGTGTTTTATAGTCCTTGAAAAATAAGAAAGTTGTTGGGTTTTGCCCTATTTGGAGAATGTGTATGTGGAAGAATCTCACATTGACCTGGGATTTGTCTCTGAATCAAATTCTATCCAGAAAGAACTTGAAAGGATTGCTCAGAGGAATGAAACAAGGCAAGTGGCTCTCTGCCTTGCTCTTCCTGTGGCTAGATTCTTTCTTCTTTAATCAGGATTTTTTCGTCTTCTTTTTAGAAGGCCATTCCTCAATAAACAGAGCGTGCTGAGCATAATTTACCCTTTTCTTGATGACTCAGGCTCATCATAATGAACATTGGTTAGCATACTCAACTGTATTAGAAAGATGCCCTTAAGAGCTATTAAGGTATGCAGTACTGTTTGCCCTGACTAACTAACTGCTCCCAGTTGACCTAGATGTTCCAGACTGCAGTCACTCCTCAGTGTAATGTACACTAAACAGAAAATATGTTCTCGTGGACTGTAGGGAGTATGTATGGGGCTAGGTTCAAACATGAAGCTGTTGTATCTGCCTCTATTCTTTGTAGTAAAACTCCTCTCTAACTTTTATCTGCTACATAAAGGTCTCATTCCAAATCTATTTCCAGGAGTAATAAGATAATTGGGTTTTTAATGCCAAACCTAGCCATATGTACAGTGGGCAGAATCACCAAGTAAACAAAGCACTTAGTGGTCATAGTATAAAAATATAAATATAAATAGCACTCCAAGTAGGTCTCTGTCCCTCCAAATATCTTAATCTCATTTGGAAATTTAGTTCTTCAAAGGGACATACTTTCTGAACAATATTTGTCACAAAATTCAACAGGGTTTTCTTGGTTCCACTTTAGAAAAGGAAACATCACAGGAAGGTTTAAAAACCTGTGAATTATTAAAATTTGGCATATGTATACAATGGAATATTACTCAATCACAAGAAACGACAGTGATCTAGAACCTCTTATACTTTCTTGGATTAAACTCAAGCCCATTATCCAAAGTGAGGCACCACAAGACAGGAAGAATGGGCTCCACTTTTACTCGCCATCAAATTGGTACTAACTGATCAACACTAGGGTGCTCACAAGGCAGTAATACTCTCCAGGGATTAGGGGGATGGGGAGGTAAACCAGCAACTAAAGGACACAGGGAGCATTGTAGGGGGGAAGGGCATGTCTTTAACCCTTGCTTGGGTCAGGCAATGACATAAAGTGTAACCATAATGTTTTTACCCTCATAATACCCTGAAATAATAATAATAAAAAAAGATTCACCTTTAAAAAAATTAAGTATAATGTTCTTCATTTACAGAATAAATTAAAATTAATTTTTTTCTTAACAAATATAAAAACTGTCATTTATTATTATAAAGTAGATTATTTGAATTATTTTCATTTTGATGTCTTCTTTAGGAACTCAGATTTTTTGATAGATGGAAAGAGTCAGGGGAAGAAAAAGATAATTTCAAAGGATCAAATATTTTTGGCAAGTGAGTGGTATTTTAGATAGGGGTGTCACAGTGGGAAACTTGCCTTCATAAAAAGATACCATGAAAACACTGGGCACTTGAGAAGCAAGAGGAGTAGAACCAAAGGAAGGAGAAAGTAAGAAAAAAGACAAAACTTCAGTGAAGATTATTTTTTTTTTCTAATTTACTTCTGGAAATAAGGACATACTTAACTATGTACAATTAATTATATAAAATATTTACATACTGCAATGAATTAAGTAGATCATATTTGAATGCATTAAAATAATTTCTTTTTAAAGAAATTCCACATTTAATTTCATATTATTCAATAATTTCATTTTCTAATTAAAGAAGTTTTCATAGGAATATCAAGATAGGCTTTTTAAAAATATAAGGTACTCTATGTAATTCCTGTTTCAAAAACATTATGCATATATTAAAGTGGTCAAGGTAGTTTAACTTTTCAATTGATCACAAAGTTTTCTTATTAATCTTTAATTTTTCTAAATCATCTATGTCATTAGTTAAAAATGGGTATCTTAGTATCATGTTGAACTTCAAAGATATTAAGGTGAAAAAATTTTAACCGTTAAAATTATGGTTAATGTACTAAAGAATGACAACAACAGATTATTTAGAACATACTTAGATAAAACTCACATATATATAATGGTTCAGAATTTGAATTTAAATTTTAAAAATATGTATTTTGTTTCTTCTAAAATCCTATGATATAGAAAATGAAAATTTTATTTTTTCTATTTTTTAAGAAAAGGTCAGTAAGGGTAAGTCCCAGAAAATCAAGTTTTTTAAAGGTGAAAAAAATAGTACTCTGTAAATTTATAACTATAATTTAGTTCTTAGTTTTGGAAAACTGATCTTTTTACTGGGGCACTTAAATTTGTGCCCTCAAGCATGCTATTACCCATAAAACTGGAAACACTACATCATTTGTAAAGCTTTAAATATGAAGATAGGAGATTAATATAAAATATTAAATATAAAAAAGATATGAAGAATATTTTTCATCTCTTAGCAGTACAAACTGATTTTCACTATTAAAAGTTTGCTAATTATTTTAAATATATAGCTTTACATTTGACTCATCAATTAACAAAAGTAAAATTATTCTTATTTTTCATAGAAAAAAGTGATTATTCTGTGTATACGTGCTATTTATAATTCTTTTAAATATATTTCTAGATGAATGCTTAGAAACAATGGTTATAACTGTTACTACAAATGTTAGTAAATAGTTTGGTCTATTGATACTTATTCTAGATGTCTACCTATTATTTCTTCACATTTCACATTTATAATATATATTCTTGAAGGAATGCTACAATCAAACTTCAAGTACTTTTGGTATAGCCAAAAGAGCCAAAATCTTGACAACAAATTTGAAATTCAGTCCAAATATATGCTGTCTACAAGAGACCACAGCAAAAAATAAAAACAAAAAACAAAATAATAAGGCTAAAGATAATAGGATAAATAATGATCTGCCAAATGGGTAGACGTTTATCATTTTTATAAGTGTTGGATTAGTCCTTTTAAACTTTTAGGGAATAGATATTTTCATGCTGTATATTGTGGTTCCAGAGTAGGAGCTGGCAAACTGTGGACTCTGGGCTGGCTACTTGCTTTTGTAAATAAAATTTTCTTGGGACACATATTCATGTATGTATTGTCTATGGCTGTTTTAGCTCTCCTGTGGCGTAGTTGAGTAGTTGTGACAGACAACAAAAATGTAGGACCTATTTAATTTCAGCCCTTTAGGGAAGAAAGCATAGAGAACTAAGGGAATTTTGCATTAAGTAGTTGTAGTATCTCTGATAACAAAATCTGGTAAATGTAATATTAAAGAGGTACGGATCATAGTGAAAATTTTTCATCCATAACTGGCCAACACTTTTGCATGCCCTTTCTTATTTTTCTGTTTGTTTGTCATAAGGGTAGGATCTAAAGTCTCACTTTCAGCTAGGGAACCAGTTCTACCCATCAAAACAGATAGATTGGTGTGAGACAGACGTGAAAGGAAGTTTGCTGTTTGCTACTAAGGAAATTAACTGATACATAAAGTAATCCTGCTTATGAATATAAAGAAAAAATTCTAAAGCAAATGTTAGCAAATATGAGTCACCGTACTACTAATGAATAACTAGAACTTGATCAATTATTGCAAGACTCAAGTGTGTTAAGACGAAATGTCTCTCAAATTCAAAGATACTTTAATATCAATACAAACAAGGAAGAGAAGGATGGACTTCAATATGATAAAAAGCATTTCTCAAGGAAGGAATGCTCTTTTATACTGAAACAGTAGAGGCATCTTTCCTGTAATCACTAATGAGGTGATAACATTACGCTTATCCTTTTGTTAAACTAATATGAGAAAAAATATTTCATTGGAAAGGAAGGGTTAAGCTATCCACATGTTTCCATATAAAATCAAGTGAAACATCAGTAGAACAGGAAGGAAATTTAATAAAGTAGCATATCAAAAAATGAATATTTTTTAAAATATGTTTTCCATGTATTATCAGAATTGTCAGAATAGAGATCCACTACAATGATGAGAATACAATATTTAATTTAGATATAGAGTTTACATAATCTGGGAGAAAGATAAGAAGAGAAGTTCTGGAAGGATGGGGTAGTTGGGAAATCAAAGGAACAACAGCTAATCACAGTCCCTTGGGACACTGGCATGGGGGAAAGGGAGCTTAGGAAGGAAAACTCCAAAAAGTTGTATGTGAGTGAGCACTGAAGTCGGTCAGCTATGGGAGAGCTTGTGGAGGTGTCTGAAATCTGCTGCCTGCATAGGAGTTGTTTCCTCTTTAAAAACATATCTCTCTGGACCAACTGCTGCTTCTCTGTGTAATCTGCCCTCTCTGTGGGTTTGTGTTTGGTGGTAGACATGGGGCAATGGGTAGTTGGCAGGGCAAGCAGTTGGAAAGATGAGTAGGGAAGAGAACAAAGCCAAGCTGTGCCTCATAAGAAGTAATCCTCATTAGCAATCATGTCAAATGTGATCACACTGTGAATAATGGCCAGTTTTTCACTTGGGCTTCCAAATCTCATGCACAATCCTGTTTTTGGTAAAATTTAATGTAGAATAGCATAGAGGAGAGATCTGGGAAATGTATACCTCAGCCATATGTAGAAACAATAGTGCGAAGTTGATAACAAATAATCCAGCACAATCAGCAATAACGCAATGGAAAATAATAATGGAAAAACATTCTTAAAGAAAACTGCTGGTCCAGATGGCTTCATTGGTGATTTAGGTCAGATATCATAAAATGATATAAGAACAATGTTATAATAACTCTTTCAGAAAATAAAGTAGGAAAGGATACTTCCCAATTTATTTTATGAGATATTATCCTGATACCAAACCCAAACATAGACATTACAAAAAAAGAAAAAAAAAAAACTATAGTCCAATACAGACATGAACACAGTTATGGAACTCCTTAACACATTAGCAAATTAAACTCAACACTTCATAAAAAAGATAACAAGGATAACGTATCATGTCTAAGTGAGATTTTTTTCAGGAGAGCAAGGCTGGTTTAACCTTCACAAATCAAGCAATGTAATTTACCATATTAACAAAGAAAAGAACATTTATAGGATCATCTCAAATGCAAAAAAACATGTTAAAATTCAACATCCATTTATGTTAAAAAAAATAAAAACTTACAGCAAAATAGAAATAGTAGAGAACTTCCTCAGTCTGGTAAAGATCATTTACAGAAAACTTCATTTTACTTAAAGATGAATACTACATGTTTTACTGGTTTTATTCAACATTATACTGAAGTTCTAGTTGGCAAAAAAAAGACAAGAAAAAGGCATATAAATTAAAAAGCAAAAAGTAGAACTGTCTTTATTCACACATGACATATAGAGAAAATTCTAAGGAATCTGTAATATTATTAGAATTTATAATTTAGTAAGGTTTCAGGCTATAAGGTCACTATAAAAATCATGTCAATTTCTTTATATTTAGCAATAGCAATTGAAAATCAAATAAAAATATTATTTACAAAAGTATTAAAAATTCTTAGAATTTAACTATAAAATATTTGTGTGACCTTAAACAATTAAAACTAAAAAGCATTGATGGGAGAAGCTGAAAGGACCTAAATAAATGGAGAAACACACCAGTTTTCTGGACTGGAAGATTCAGTATCATTCAGTTGTCACAATCTCCATATGAAAATACAAATTCAAAGCAATCCCATTCAAGATCTCAGCAAGCTTTTTGCAGAAATTGCCAACCTAAAAATAAAATACATAGAATATAAACGGCTTTGAATAGCCAAACAATTTGGGGAAAATTCAGTTTGGAGGAAAAAAATCAGCTTGCAAATTTATTATAAAGCAATAATAATAAAGAATACAGTATTGTCATAGGATAGATGGACAAATAGTTTAGAAAAACAAAATAGTGAAAAATAATCCCATGCATATAGTCAATTGACTTTTGACAAAAGTACTAAAGCGATTCATTGGGGGAGGGGAAAGTCTTTACGAAAAGAATACTGGAAAACTGATTATTCGTCGGGGCGGGGCGCTCATCTGACTCCTGTCTCGTGCCATCTTATGCCATATATAATATTTATCAATGAGTCATATCTACATATAAAAACTGAAACCAAAATCTTTCTAGAAGAAAGTATAGGATTATAGCTCATGACCTTAGAAGTTTCTTGGGATACACACACTCAATATTAAACACAAAAGAAAAAATACTTAGACTTCATGATAATTAAACATTTCTGATCACCAAAAGACACACTTTAGAAAATAAATAGGCCTGTTAAAAATTGGAAGAAGTGAATAGAGCAGCCACAAATCTGTATCCAGAATGTTTCCAAAGACAAACAGTCCAAGTAAAAACAGATAAAAGCCTTTAATAGGCTTCACAGATGAAGACAGTCACCAAGCATATAAGTCATGAGAAAAATGAAAATTAAAAACAGATCCTAATAGATACTCACTATTATGATTAAAATTAAAAACACAGCAATTCCAAATATTGGTATGAAGGTAGAGCCAGAGAACTCTCATCCATTGTTAATTGGGGTGTATAATTATACAATCTTTTTAGAAAACCATTTTTGCAGTTGCTTTTAAAAGTAAATATACATTTTCTCTATAACCGAGATGTATCACAGTCCAATCAAAAGACAGGAATTACACACTAATTTGAATAGGGAAAGCTTAGCATAAAGAATTAACTGAAGTTTGGAGTTACGGGGTTTAGCTAGTAAAAGGTAAATAAAATTCTAAGGAATACAAGAATAACAGACAATGAGAATAGCCATTGCCCATAAGCCCGGGATAAAGTATCCATAAAAGAGCCCCTGTTCCCTCCCACCCTAGGCTGAGAGTCCAGCTTCATTGGAGAGTATGCCATGCACCACAGGGTGACAGAGAAGCTTGCTAAGATGCTGTGCCTAAGCAACTTGCTGGAAATATGCCTTCTGGAGTGCCAGGGAAAGCCATCACCAGAGAGGTTCTATGTTTTGGAACTTTGCTCTAAAGTTACCCAAGAAAGTGCTGGGGGAAGCTGCCCATACCAGAGGTGCTATGTGCCAGTGACACGGGCTGCTGCAAAAGTCGTGTGCACGGCAGGAGCTGAGGACAGGCACATACCCGAACTAACAGGAGCAACTGCTTCCTTCTTCAGTATCGTGTACTGACAAACGTCATATCAGTTAGTAAAGGGAAAAAATATAGGATCCAGCTATGTTATTGCAACCTGGAAATGAAGGACAGATTTGGAGCTGAGCAGGAATAAATGAATAACTAACCCACCACCCATTCCAATTCTAGGAGAACTGAAAAGATATCTCTACAAAAATGATGTGTGGAATAATGTTTATATCAGATTTATTATGAATAATCCCAAACTGTGAATGTCATACAGTGGAAACCTACTTAGAAATAAAAGGGAACAAATTTTAATGCTCAACAACATGGATACATCTTAAAAATATTATATCGAGCCAAAGTTGCCAGGCACAAAGTATAGATTACATGATACAATTTTGGAGTATGGAGAAGCAAAATTTATCAATAATGAGTGATCGGCAAAATGGACTTGCCATGTGTCAAGATGGAAAAGACTGTGTGAGGAATAGGATTTGGAAGAAAAATCAAGAAATATAGATAAAAGTGTGACATCTGAGTAAGAATATTTTCTAAGCAAGAAGGCTATGGAAAAAATGATGAAAGATATCATTGATAGATTTAAATACATTTCTGAATTATTTTAGGAAAACATATTTCTCTGAATTCTGTGGGATCAAAAATGGTAGGCACATATTTTGAGAAGTCTCATTTTTTTTCACTATAGCCTATTTCCTTTAGGAATTACGTGTGTGAGTGTGAGCACGCACATGTGCAAATTTCTTTACACATCAGAAAAAAATGAGATGTCATAGTTAAGACAATGATGTAGCGAATTTAATGTTTTATTATTTTATGAAAACACTTGGATATGTTTCCAAGAGCATAATTCTGAGGCATAGTAACTTGATACTTGGTGAACATTAGATCATTATTTTATTGTAGTAGCTTTTTTCTGATTTGCTCTTAGAAGATGTGGCGAGGGATTGTTATGAATTTACTCATGTGAAATATGCCTGCCCAGTCCAGAATCTTAAACTGAGATCTTTTTTTCTGAGCTGGCTTCTAGTTTAATAACCTGTAAATGAAACTGTTATTGTTTCTTTGCCTCTCATTTATGAGCATCATTATTTCTCACAGTGGGTTGTCTTTGTCAGACAATAAAGGTAGAAAAAGTTTTTAAGCTTGTCAGGGATTTATTGATATAAATGAGAAAGAAATTGGGTCAAAATTAATGACAGGAGTTTTCCTTGTAGAATAAGGAGAAAAAGTTTTAAAAATGACGGCTCATTTTAAGATATATGATTCTGCCTTGGAACAATATCTTCCTTCTGTTACTGTACTCTGGATTTGAAGTTTACACACTCATCTACTGTAGTTTTATGCTGTCTAAGAAAAACAATAAAAGTTGGCTAGGTAAACAAGCAAAGGCCATCTATCTTGAAATTTAGCATTTAAAAAGTTTTGTAGGGGCTGGGCACCGTGGCTCATGCCTGTAATCCTAGCACTCTGGGAGGCTGAGGCGGGTAGATCACTCAAGGTCAGGAGTTTGAGATCAGCCTGACCAAAAGCGAGACCCCATCTCTACTAAAAATAGAAAGAAATTAATCGGACAACTAAAAATATATAGAAAAAATTAGCCGGGCATGGTGGCGCATGCCTGTAGTCCCAGCTACTCGGGAGGCTGAGGCAGAAGGATTGCTTGAGCCCAGGAGTTTGAGGT
>CAUYSK010009764.1:0-42723 GCA_963575035.1 Avahi laniger
CTTATTTGTAAATAGGATCACTGTAGGTACAATTAGTCATAATTAGCCTCATTTCATATAAGATCATACTGGAGTAGGGTGGGCTCCTAATTCAAAGACTGAGGTCCTTATAAAGAGTGGAAATTTGCACATAACACCTGCACACAGGAAGAACACCATGGGAAGATGAAGAAAGAAATTGGACTGATGAAGCAGATGCCAAAGAACACCAAGGTTTGCCAGCAAACGACTAGATGGTAGAAGAGAGGGATGGACAGATTTCTCCCTCGCAGCCCTCAGAAGGAACCAACCCGTCCAACATCTTTATCTTGACTTCTGTCCTGCAGATGGTAGGACAATAAATTCATGTATTTTAAGCCATCCAGTTTGGAGTATTTTTGTTTCGGCAGCCTAGCAAACTAACAGATTTGTTTTCCCCTACGTATTAAATAAAAACTCCTCTTTTTTGTCTCACTGATCTTTGTATAAATCCTTCCTCCAAGTACAACCAACCCCCCAGATCAAACACAGCCTCGATGGAATGAATAAATAAGTAAAAAATCAGTAAATGAATCATATCAGAGTGAAAAAAATTCCCAATTAATTACTACAGCTTGAGATGATAAGCATAAAAAATCTTTAGAGATGTTGCGAAAAGTATAAAAAGAGCAAAATGAGGTGGCAGTTATTCCACTGAATAGCCATATAAACATTGAAATTTACGTGGCCTTTTTTAATACTACAAACAATATTTATTTCTAGTTTGAATTTATGTACCTGAACCCACTCTCTTCACAGTTGCTTCAAGAGACCCTTTGGCATGTAAATCTTGTTTGAAAATAATTCCTTTCTTAGTTATTACCGGCATTCCAATTCCCTACATACAATTTCTTATGTAAACTTCTGTGACAAATGTCCCGACACTTCTGTTTGTTCACATTGGTTAAATCTCTCTATTTTCTCTCTTCAGTGTATATGAATTTTCATTTGCTAAGACATTTGAACTGTAGGATAATGCCTTCTGGATATTTTTCTTTATATTTCTAATTTTAGGAACAACCAAAGGTATTTTTCTGATTTCACTCTACCTGCAAGAAAGAAGTGGAAGAGTTTTTGAAGGGGCTGAGAAGAAAATGTTATTAAAAAATAAAATTATAGCACATGCCAGACTAAGGAGATTCTAAGATGTAAAAAAACATTAAATGAAACTGTTTTATGCTTGATTTTTCTTAGGCCACATTTGATAACTTTTTAGTTTGCTGTTCTTTGTAGAAATGTTCACAAAATTATTTGCAGGGAAAGCATCTTAGTCATCAGAGAGTAGTAAAAATGAATTAGGTTACACTTAGGTAAGTCATCAAACAAGCTAATTTCTTGGGACTCTCTGAAGACTAGAGAAACAGAACACTCATGCTTTATAAATCCCATTTCACCCAGTAAGACATTATATAGGTATTTAAAATCAGATCCTTTTCTGAATAAAACAAATATATTTGCCAGAAAATCTGGCAAACATACTTGGTGGAATCTTTAGAAACTCTGGGAACCTGATAAAGTGTGTGAGCTGTTGGGTTCGTGGACATTTTCATTTATTTCCCATCAAAGGGACATTGCTAACAGATGGTATCTAGATTGAAAACTTTAGTATAGGTTCATTGCATTCCTCTACTGCCTCCAATAGAGACTACTTAGTTTATTTTACATTTTCTGATTCAGAAAGTGTGTGGCAACCAGTGGTGGCATTACTTTTTTTTTTTCATTTGTGTGATGGATTTCTAAGTCATAATTTACATTTATGATAATAGGTACATAAAATAGGTTCACTGAATGTTTTTAAATAGTCTTTTGTCAAATTTATATTTTGAGGAAATAAAAAGGTAGCTAGCTGCATTTCATGAACTACTTCTTCATAGTTATTATAATGTATTAGACCTTCAAGAGTTATATTTCTTATAAAAAACTATTTTCTAAGTTAAAAGCCACAAGAAAAATATATATTAAGAGAAAATTATTAAATATCTTTTCTCATTTACATAGCATTTGAGTCATGAGTATAGCATAGAAAATTCTGAGTTCTCTTTTTTGTTGTTGCATTCTACACCAAAACCTAATTTTACTTTTTTTTTCCTTAAAACAACATGTAAGTATATGTGCTTATTCAAAGGTGGTTCTGAAATGTAGCTAGACAATAGATGGAGCTTTAAGATATTAGACAGGATCCTATAAACTAAAAGCAATATAAAACCATAATAATACATGAAAGCTCAATAGTACTGAGATAAATTTATCCCATGCACATACAACAATTCTACTAAAAGACAGTGGTAGTCTATTGTTTGTCTACAGTGTTACAAAAAACAAATAGCAGCTGTAGAAAGAAGCAAGTTTCCATGCTGTGCTATACTAAATATATCCTATTTTCTTAAAAAAAAAAAAGGTTAATATGTAAAATAGGTTTCTGAGAGTAAACAAAACAAAACAAAACCCAAACCCTCTCACACAAATAAGATATCTTCTTCAGAGAGGATGGTCTAGTTACAGCAGTTGCAGTGCATGAGTCACACAGCTACCCAACCGAACACTTACTTACTTGGCACCCATTTCCCAGTGGAGCAGGCTCACCAACTTGTAAACAGGCAACATGCCATCCTAACAGATGGTTGTGAGTATTCGCAGCCAAAAGACCACGAATGAACATCAAATGTGTCTGCTGAGGGCAGGAGCCCTGATCAAAAACACCCAAACAGCTGTCCATCCTAGGGTTATAAACCTGGAGTTGAAGGTATCCACCACTCCTAATGCACCTCTTGGTGAGACTTAGTTCTCTCAAACCCCCAAGTCGTCTTCTTCCTTTCATAACAAAGATTCTTTATACATTGGACTGTATGTGTTGAACTGTGTTCAGAATAATATAGTGTTTTACTTGTAAATTTGTTCATTTGAGTTAGCATATTGCATGTATGCCCAGAGGAAATAGTAGATATGCACTCAGATCTGATATTGGTTGATACTTATTGCCATCATTGTCATATTTATTATTTATAGTGACAAATCTGTCTCTGACCATAAAAGACCTGTATTGTAAGTTTGCATGTTGGATATAAATGCCTCTACACTCTCTACAATGGCAAAAAAGAAAATTGATCTGTTTTTATCTAGACCAATTTGCCCTCAGGTTTTAGGAAATGCAATACAATCTGAGAATGGTAATCATGATCTTATTTCTTAGAAGTTATATGCAGTAACTTTCATGTATTATAGTTATTGTATCTTCTTCAGCAAATTCCATTGATGAAAAACACAACAGCTCGTATCTATTTTTTAAAGAATTGTTGTGCTGCAATAACCATCTAAGAGAACATTAAAAAATGTGATAACAGCTTTAAGAATTTTCAAGATACTTGATACTACTATTTATGATTGAAAGCATTGTAACAAAGAAACCAGGGAAAATGTCTATAGGCAAAGATATCAAACAGACTAATATCCTAATAATATTTAAAAATATCTGAAAAATAGTTAAATTATATAATTACTTTTATTTCAGCATATTACAGGGGTACAAATATTTAGGTTATATATATTGACTTTGCTCCACCTGAGTCAGAGCTTCAAGCATGTCCTTTCCCCAGACAGTGTGTACAGCACCCATTAGATGTAAATACACCCATTCCTTAATTCCCCTCCCACCTGTCCAACACCCGATGAATGTTACTACTATATGTGCACAAAAGTGTTAATCAATTAATACCAATTTGATGGTGAGTACATGTGGTGCTTGTTTATCCATTCTTGTGATATACTTCACTTAGAAGAATGGGCTCCAGCTTTACCCAGGATAATACAAGAGGTACTAGATCATCATTGTTTTTGTGACTGAATAGAATTCCATGGTATACATATACCATGTTTTATTAATCCACTCATGTATTGATGGGCACTTGGGTTGTTTCTACATCTTTGCAATTGTAAATTGTGCTGTTATAAACATTCAAGTATAGATGCCTTTTTTATAGAATGTCTTTTTTTCCTTTGGGTAGATGCCCAGTAATGGGATTGCTGGATCAAATGGTAGTTCAACTTGTAGCTATTTGAGGTAGTTTCATATTATTTTCCACAGAGGTTGCACTAGTTTGCAGTCCCACCAACAGTGTATGAGTGTTCCTATCTCTACAAATTTTTTTAAAGATGATATTTTTATTACAATTTTTATTTTCTTTAAAATTATTAAATTATTGGTCAAGAACACTTTGAAATAATAATTTACACCATGGCTCAATACTGATATAGTAGGATATATTAGAAAGATTCTTATCAAAAAACAAGATGTAGACAAGGATGCTTAAAGTAAAATAACTTGTTTTTATATTTATCTATCTTTATACTTTATAATTAACAATGAGAATACATGAGAGAACATCTTTAAAACATATATGTATCATTTTATGGAAATAGCCTGATTTTATTATTTAAAACACAAGAAATTCATCTAAAAACTGCAAAGAGTGTATATCATACAATTTGTGTACATATTATAGATAAAAATAATTTATTAGACATTGACCTAAGCTAAAAATTTATGGCTAAGACCCCAAAGGCAAATACAGCAAAGACAAAAATAAATAAATAGAACTTAACTAAATTAAAAAGTTTTTTCACAGAGTGAATAGACAACCTACAGAATGGGAGAAAATATTTGCAAACTGTACATTCAACAAACAGCTAATATCAGTAATCTATAAATAACTCAAGCAAATCAGCAAGGAAAAAATCAAACAACCCTATTAAAAGATGAGCAAAAGACATGAACAGAAGTTTCTCAAAAGAAGATAGAAAAATGACCAATAAACATGTGATAAAGTGCTCAACATCTCTAATCATCAGGGGAATGCCAACTGAAATTGCAATGAGATTACACTTTCCCCCTGTCAGGATGACCATTATTAAAAAGTCAAAAAATAATAGATGCTGAAGGGGACACAAAGAGATAGGAACGCTTATACACTGTTGGTGGGACTGTAAAGTAGTACAACCTCAATAGAAAACAGTATGGAGATTCCTCAGAGAAATAGATGTATACCTACTATTCATTCCAGCAATCCCACTTCTGGGGATCTACCCAAAGGAAGAGAAATTATTTCACAATTGCAAAGATGTGTAATCAACCTAAGTGCCCATCAATTCATGGGTGAATAAAGTACATATGACATACACACATACACACACACACACACACATACACACATGGAGTACTACTCAGCCATAAAAAGAAATGAAATAATGTTTTTTGCAGCAATTTGGATGGAACTGGCTATCATTATCGTAAATGAAGTATCTCTGGAATGGAAAAACAAACACCACATGTACTCACTAATAATTGGGAACTAAACGATGGACACAAATGGACACAAAGAGATGTAAAGTACATTGGAAAGCGAGAAGGGGGAGAGTGGAAAGTACTGAGGTATGAAAACTTACCTATTTCGTACAATCAACACTATTTTGGTGATGGGCACATTAAAAGCTCTGATTTGAGCCTTATGCAAGATATCTATATAATACAAATATTTGGACCCCATTAATATTTTGAAATTTAAAAAACAAAAAACCCTATTTATATTTTATATTAAGATAATGGCTAATTAAAAATATCATAGAAATATAAATACTTTTGAATATCAAAAGTTATTCAACTGTTATAATTGGCAAGAAATGTACCTGCACATGCTGATAGATTAGCAGGTGACTATGAAATGAACAGAGATGGAAGATGCTCAACTTTAAGATGTCAATTCTAACTTAATCTGTACATAAAAAAATTTTTAATTAAAATATAATCTAAAATGTACCTAAAAAATAAAAATGTGAAAATAGCTGGAACGTTCTGAAAATGAAACATAATGAGACAAGACATACTCTATCAGATATTTAAACATATTGTGAAGCCAGCATAATTTAAAATGTGTAATATTGGCACAGGAATTGGCTTGCCAGGAAGATGTGGTAAAAATAAATAAAGCCAAATAAAGCCACGTACATCAGAAATTTCAGCTGATGGTAAAGAAGACATCTCAAAGCAGTGAGGAAGAATATTTCATCTTTTATTTAATAAATTGAACAATGGCTAACTACTTACAAATTTTAAAAAAAGAAGCAATAGAATAGAAAAAATATAGGATACCAATTTCACTTCTTTTACAAACGCACATAAAGAGAAATTCCAGAGGGATTAACTATTTAAAAGTAAAATGTGCCAGCTTAAAATATTACAAGAAGAAATGTATTCCTAATTCAGGGATAGGAAAGGCACTTTTACAAATGGCGTGGAAACCTTCAGGAGCCATAAATGAAATGGAAGCAAATAAAACTTTAAAACCCTTTTATTAGTTAAGTTAATGCTGGCTTCTGTAAATAACAATCATAAAGTATTCAGTGGCTTAACAGAATAAAAGTTCATTGCTAGCGTGGTGGGTAGCCTACCATGTTGTTGATTCAGGGCCTCAGGCTCCCTCCTCCATCTTGTGGCTGGAGCCTTTCCTGGGTCATCACAGTCCACAGCGTTCATCTGGGAGCTGAGGGTGTGGTAGAAGCCCATCAGCCTCTTAAATGTCCAGCCTGAAAAGGGCCCACATCGGTTCTATTCATATCATCTTATTTGAACTCATCGAGTATCCTCACTTCCCTTAGCTTTATTCAAATGTCCGGTGAGAACACAATTACAGCCTGGACACCTATTTCTCATCAATTATTCTGTGCAGTGTAAGGTGGAGTACATATGATTAGTGGGAGGTAAGCATTATTACTTTACAGAAAATATATATTTACATATAAAAAAGTTACAAAACACAGTCAAACACTGGAAATCTGATCAACACATATGACATATGGATAAAAAAGAAAAGATTTCTTAAAGAATACTAAAAATAAGCAACAAAAGGAAGAATTATTAATACAAATGGTCAATAAATACATGAAAATATATTTAAGTCCATTTTAATTAAAAAAGTAAAATTGAAGCTCTTTGGTGAAGTACTTTTTATTGATCAGATTGGGAAAGAATCTCAATATTAGTTACCTAGAATTCGAGAACAGTTTTCATCATTCTTCATGACATCATAAACAACTCGCACTCTCTGTCTCTCTGCCTCTCTCTCTCTCTCTCTCTCTCTCTCACACACACACACACACACACACACCCCACACAAAGCACACACACACACACACACACACACACACACGCACAGAGAAAGAGATATGTAGATGGTCTCCAATCACTGACTGATTATCTAAAGAGTAAAGGGGAAAAGTAGAGGGGTCGTCACAGGTATTTACATTTCTGTGTTTTTTCATTTATGTGTTTGCTTTTGTAAAATGTACTTATTGATATTGTAATTCAAAAACTTTGTGTTTTCAACATAACACTCTATGAGCCACACAAAATTATAAAAAAAAATTAAGATTTTAAACATTATTAAGCTCAGCTAAAGTTTAATACAATTTTCCTCAAACTTCAGCTTGTAACGTAATAGTATGCAGAGCCTAATAAAACACAGTGTCTAGTTTTACTTTCAGGATTTCTAATTAGTATATCCAGGGAGTAAACCATGAATATATATTATTAATGAACTCCAGATGATTCTGATGCCAGTGATCTCTGTAGAATGCATGCTAAGTAGCACTGTATCAATGAATTTAAAAAAAAATAAATCTGAAGTATACGGTAATTTTATTTTGATTATAATTTAGTCTACATCCATTACTTTCAAAGCAAAGACCCCCCACAATGAATATTTCCCTTTAATCAGATTTCTCTAAGCTATGATGTAAAGAGCCGGGCATTTTTTTCTATGTATTCATAGCATCAGATTATATTAAATATTCATCACGCTCTAATAACTATTTTTCTGCAGATTTTCCTCTGTCTTTTTCATAAACTGTGAGTTTTTTGAAAGCATATACAACACCACACTCATTCACCCAATGTCTTGCATAGGTGGGGCACATAGTAAGTATTAAAAAGTATTTTTGGGATATGGGTAGATAGTTGAAAGTATGAATAATTAATGCATGTATTGTAATTAATATAATATTTTTTCATTTTTATATGTTAATATGCATGTTATCTCTTAATTCTCATTATTTTGAGATAATTGTTTTCTTTATAGATGACAATAAATACATATGAATGGAAAACTTGCTTTAGAGATCAAAGAGAATAACAAAGTACCAAATGCTCTGTTGGATGTTTTAGTTTATTTACTGTAACTGAAAAGATATTGCATCCGCAAAAAGATGAAGAGACAACATGGAGTGGTTTAAAAGGCAGAATTTTGATTTACACTTCAGGGGTTTGGATTCTGACCTCAACATGTTTTGCATTGGTAACATTGGGAATGTTTCCTAGACGTCTTATGCCTTCATTTTCCTATGCATAAAATGGGAATGATAATAATATGGCTGTATCAGTAGATTCCTGCAAAGATTGAATCTATTTGATGATGCCTGACATATAAGCACTAGATAAATAATTGCTAAATAAATTCTAGGTGATATCAATGCATGTTCTTCTATATTCATTATCATATCTGGATCTTAAAAGTACAACAATTTTGTCAGTTGGAAGTCTATAAAGTAATTAATAGTACAGCAGATATATACGATAAAATCAATGCAATCCATGCTTTTAGCCAATGAATCCGTTACTCAGTAGTTGCGTTTTTTTGAAATCCATCGATGTTCATCTCCTTATTCTTCCAGCAAGTAATACTGAGAACTTGTGCACTGGGTAAATCCCCAATTTCAGGGATTTTAAGACTACTACTATCCATGAGGAGAAATATAAAAATAAATTTAAAAACTGTAAAACAAGATTTTATATATGATGTAGAAGATGAAACTTATGAATACTAATGGCTAATATGAGTTTTTTTCTGTAGAAATCCATTCCCCAAATTCGAAATTTATGTTTGGAATGATTGCATATATATTTGTGTGTTTGTGTGGGTGTGTGTGTTGTGTGCATGATTGCATGTATGTATAGGCTAGCTATTATAATACAAGGGGAACAATCATTTGAAAGCTTGTGAAAGCTTGATGCTTCCAATTACGGACAAAAATAAGAGAGTTTTATAATGACCACACCTTAACTCTCAAGTTCTTCTTCAATCTCATACCTTTAGCACAGAGTCATTCAGCAGCAATTACTTCTCCTCACCTCACTCTCTTAGGTGCTAAAACCCAAGTTTTTATCTTCCATCCGAAATAGGTCAGGAACAATATGTTTCTGCTGGAAAAGGAGGAGAAGGGGATGAATGAGATGATAACAGTCCCTGACACACAACCAAGTTTATTTTGAACTTATAACTTAAAACACCTTTATTTCCTTAGTTATTTTTAAGGTGGTAATTGAGTTTTCAATACCTACAGTGCCAAGAAAAGATAAGTATGGCAGAAAGAAACAACAGAAAGACACTAGGAGATTTTTTTTTTTTTATTTCTGCTAAGGACATCAGAAATTTTAATTCCTGATGACAATTTCATTTGTCCCAATGAAGAACCTTATTTAGAGCAAAAATTTTTCTTTCAATTTTAGATTTTCCTTCTTCTATGTTAATGATTTTTCAAAATTTACATATTCATAATTCGAGAAGCACTTCTTGTAAGTGTGACTAGACAAAAAGAAATAAGAAAAAAATGTGGCGTACAAACTGGAATTGTGGCATTCTACTTCTAATATTCTTCCGGTCCACGTTTTTTCAGGGATGTCTCTTGTGAAATATTTGAAGATGTTTCTGTGAAAAGACAAGAGAAAATGTACAGTGATCTCAAAGTGAGTTATAAAACATATGCCACATAGTAAGATTCTGATTAAGTTTTATTCACTGAACTCAGTATTTAGTTGATTACTTCATGCTTAGTATATGTCTTTGCCTTGTTCTTAGTCCAAATTATATTCTGTTGATTCTGGTTCAGTTATTATGAGTAATTTCTATGTTTTTGGTTTTTATTTTGTTTTAATATTGGGGACTTTTAAGCCAAACAGGTGATATCTCAGTTTGAAGCCATTAGGATAAATTAACAGCCTTCTCAGGCTCTCTGTCTTCAGTTTCTCAAAACTAATCTATACATACTTTCTTTCTCAAAAGAGCTCAACCAGTACGTTTATAGAAACCCTAATTATTTCATTAATTGCACAAATATGGGCAGTGCTAACATTTTCTGAATATAGAGGTACAAACACTTTGGAAACATAAACCGCCTTTGCACCACCCCAGTCAAACCCATAAGAGTGCCCATCCCCCAAACAGTGTGCACCGCACCCATTAGTCGTGAATTTACCCATACCCCCCTCCACCCTCCCACCTACCTGATCCTAGGTGAATGTTACTGTCATATGTGCACATAAGTTTTAATCAATTAGTATCAATTTAACGGTGAGTACATGTGTTTATTTTCCATTCTTGTGATGCTTCACTTAGAAGAATGGTCTCCAGTTCCATACACATTAATACAAGAGATATTAGTATATCATTTTTAATGGCTGAGTAGTAGTCCATGGTATACATATGCCACATTTTATTAATTGACTCATATATTGATGGACACATGGGTTGTCCCACATCTTTGCAAGTGTGAATTGTGTTGTTATAAACATTCGAGTGCAGATGTCTTTTTTAATAGAATGTCTTTTTTTTTTCTTTGGGTAGATACCCAGTAGTGGGATTGCTGGATCAAATGGTAGTTCTACTTGTAGCTCTTTGAGGTATCTACATATTACTTTCCACAGAGGTTGCAGTAGATTGCAGTCCCACCAGCAGTGTCTGAGTGTTCCTATCTCTCCATATCCATGTTGACATTTATTGTTTTGATACTTTTTGATAAAAGCCATTTTCACTGAAGTTAAGTGACATTATATTGTGGTTTTGATTTTCATTTCCGTGATGATTAGAGATGATGAGCATTTTTGTTGACCATTAGTCTATCTTCTTTTGAAAAGTTTCTGTTCATGTCCTTTGCCCACTTTTTAATGGGGTTGTTTGATTTTTTTCTTACTGATTTGCTTGAGTTTGTTACATATGCTAGTTATCAGCCCTTTGTCAGATGTATAGCATGCAAATATTTTCTCCTATTCTGTAGGTTGTCTATTCACTTTAATGATAGTTTTCTTGGCTGTGCAGAAACTTTTTAATTAGATCAGGTCCCATTTATTTATTTATTTATTTGTTGCTGTCATTGTTTTGGGTGTCTTCTTCGTAAGTTCTTTGCCTAGGCCAATGTCTATGAGAGTTTCTCCACCATTTTCTTCTACAATTCTTATGGTTTCATGCCTTGGGTTTAAGTCTGTTACCCATCATGAGTTGATTATTTGAGAGGTGAGATATGCCGATCCTGTTTTAATGTTCTACATGTGGCTATCCAATTTTTTCAGCACCATTTATTAAATAGGGATTTTTCCCCCAGTGCGTATTTTTGTCTGCTCTGTCAAAGATCAGGTGGCTATATGGGGGTGGTTTTATATTTGGGTTCTCAGTTCTGTTCCATTGGTTGATGTCTCTGTTCTTGTGTCATTACTATGCTGTTTCAGTTTCTATAGCCTTGTAGTATAGCTTGAAGTCTGGTAAATTAATGCCTCCCAATTTGTTCTTTTTGCTTAAGATTGCTTTGACTATGGGGTTTTCTCTTGTTTCACATTAAGCCTAGAATTACTTTTTTCTAGATCTGTGAAAAATGATGTTGGTATTTTAATAGGGATTCCATTGAATCTGTAGATCACTTTGAGTGGTATTGACATTTTAACAATGTTGATTCTGCTGATCCATGAGCATGCCATGGTTTTCCATCTGTTCTCTGCTAATTCCTTCCTTGGTGTTTCATAGTTCCCCCATAGAAGTCTTTCACCTCCATAGTTAATATACTCCTAGATATTTTATTTTCTTTGTTGCTATTGTGAAAGATATTGAATCTTTGATTTGGTTCTCAGATTGGCTGTCGTTAGAGTATAGGAATGCTACTGATTTGTGTACATTGGTTTTGTAACCTATAACTTTGCTGAATTTATTTATCAGTTCTAGTAGTCTCCTAGTGGATTCTTTTGGGTTTTCTAGGTATAAGATTATATTGTCAGCAAAGAGCAATAGTTTGACTTCTTCTGCCCCCATTTGGATACCCTGATTTCCTTCTCTTGTCTGATTGATTTCTCTGGCTAGGACTTCTGGCACTACTTTGAATAGAAGTGGTGATAGGAGGTAGCCTTTTCTGGTTTCAGTTCTAAACGGGAATGCTTTCAACTGTTCCCCATTCTTGCATTAGTATCACAAAAATTATTCTGGAATATGGTATCTCTTAGACTGAATGTTACCAGAAGACTTTCCTTTGATTCCTTCTCTCTCTAAGGCAATCAAATCGGATGCATTGCATCGTTCCTCTGTTACAAACAATGCTGGTTTACCTGGGCTTTGTTTTCTACTAAAATCATGACTACTTATTTTGGTTCCATTAGCAGTTGTGATAAATTGCCACTCCTCATATTGTGTGTGTTCTTTCACAATAAAAATTGTGACTAATAGGAGCAGTCTCTGAAAGTGCTAACTGGAGATAAGTTAATAATCAAAAGCCAGGGAGCCGAACAAGTAACTGACAGAGAAAGGCATGTGAATGAAAATAAAGACTTTACTAATAACCAGCTTACCCAGTAATTGTGATTAATTTACATCTTCATATGTATTTTTCCTCAAACATTAGAATAAGAAGGTTGTTACTATGTGACACACACACACACATATATGTTTTTTAATTTCAACTGTTTTTAAATACTTTTTCTCATTCATTGGATGTTTATTATGCACCAGGATCTGTTCTATGTGATGTGTCTGTGTTAGCTAACATAATCTTCATTTTTATCCTATACTTTTGTTACTATTATTATCTCTTCTTTATGCATAAGAATTCTTAGAGCAGTCTGAGATCTCATAGCCAGGAAGTAGTGGAGTTAAATTTCAAATCCAAATGTCAGTATGCCATGCTACAAAAAGTATTCAGCACAGAAAGTCCGTATATGTTAAAGCAGCAATCTCCAACATTTTGGGCACTAGGGACTGGTTTCATGGAAGACAACTTTCCACTGATTGGGGTGGGAAGGGACAGCATCACCGCCTCAGCTCCACCTCAGATCATCAGGCATTAGATGCTCATAAGGAATCACAACCTAGATCCCTCGCATGCACAGTTTATAGTAGGGTTTGCACTCCTGTGAGAATATAGTGCTACCACTTGTTGGGGCTGGGCCTAGAAAAAAGAATGAATGATGGATGGAAAGAACATGAGCAGGGTGAATAAAGGGTCAGGAGAAAATGCCTGCCCAAAGCTGTTTGTTTGCTGTGTGCAAAAGTCACTATATGGAAGTTGTTATAGAAGTTAGCAAACGGCCCTGATCTTTTGCACGTGTCCTTGGAAACAAATATGGGGAGGAACTTAGCTGAGGAGGCCATTTTCTCCTTTAGACTTTGGCCTCGCCTTTTTTCTCTAAACACTACTTGTTTCTAGTAATTATTCACTCCTTCACTACCAAACTCGGGAGCAAAAAGCAGCCACAATAACCACTAATTTGACAGGAGGAGGAGCTCAAGCAGTGATATGAGCAATGGGGAGTGACTGTAAATACAGATGAAGCTTCACTCTCTCAAACGCTGCTTACTTCCTGCTGTGTGGCCTGGTTCCTAACAGGCCACAGACCAGTACCAGTCTATGGCCAGTGGGGTTCAAGACCACAGTGTTAAAGGACTTCTAACTGTAAAGCATTTTAATAATTCTTCACATGCAACATGAGTAATAAATGTCAATGGTTTTCTGTGACAACAATTTCTAAGGAAGATGAGAGCTGAACTTCCTGGCTAACTAATCACCAGTTTATAAAATAGCAACAGAATAATAAATTAGATGAACATTATAATTGGGCGGTAGAGGGGAAGATTTGCACATTTAAAATGGAATTTAGGGAAGCAGAATTTATGGTATTAAATGAAGAGTAATATTTAAATGTTTAATATTTTAAGACCTCAAATTTATATTAAATTCAAAAGGAGAAATTACTATCAAGGTTAACTTCCCTAGCAAACTGGCAACTCCTTATTTCATTATCAAACTTATAATAACAGTACTACAGTGGAATCTTTTATTCATTCAACAAATATTTATTCTTTATTACAATATGTCAGCACTCAAAATCTGTTATTTTGACTTAACAGAACAGAAAATACTTCTGCACTAAAGTATTTTCATTTTATCTAGGGAACAAACAGTCAAAAAAATGACGGAGAAGATTTTCAATGAGGGTGCTATAGTAATAGCTAAGTTTTATTGAGTACTTATGTGGCAGGTATTTTTGTATAGTGTTTGTATCTATTACCCCATTTGATCTTCACAACCACACTATTAAATAGCAATATTATCATTCATATTTTTCAGGTGAAGAAGTTGAGGCATATTCATATTAAATAATGGGATTCAAGAGAGTCAATTTTTTTTAAATTAATGACTTCCTTTGTTTAGTCTTAGATTTATGGAAAATTGGGCAAACACTACAGAGAGTTACCATACTCTCTTTTCTTCACTCACCTTTTCCATTATTGTTAACATTTTGTGTTAGTGTAGTACATTTGATACCCTTCAAACAGTATCAAGATATTACTATTAACTGTAGAATGTTACGTAAAATCCATAGTTTACGTAAGGATTCATTCCTTGAACTGTACAGTTTTATGTGTTTTGACAAATGTATAATGACATTTATCTACAATTATGATATCACAGAATGGATATCATCCTAAATATCCCCTGTGCTCCACCTATTCATTCCTTCTCCCATTTCTCTGGAAATCACTGATCTTTTGCAATCTCTATAGTTTTGCCTTTTCCAGAATGTCATATAGGTGGAACCATATAGTATGTAGCCTTGACAGACTGGCTTCTTTCACCACACAAAATGCATAATCCTCTATGTCTTTAAGTGGCTTGACAACTCATTTCTCTTTTTTGCAGAATAATAATTCATTGTATGGATGTACCACAGTTGATTTATCCATTCACCTTTTGAAGGACATTTTGGTTGCTTCCACTTTTTGTCAATTATGGATAGCCTGCTACTAACATTTATTTGGAGGTAATTTTCAGCTCATTTGAATAGACACAAAGGAGCGTAACTGCTGGATGATATAGTAAGACTATGTTTAGTTAGCCAAGAAACTTCCAAGGTGGTTGCATCATACTGCACTGCTCCTAGCAATAAATGAAGGTTCCTGTTGCTCCACATCTTTGGAGCATTATATTGGGTGAGGGGGATTTTAGCCATTCTAAGAGGTATATAGTAGGATCTCATCACTTTAATTTGCAATTCCCTAATGATATACAATGTTAAACATATTGCATATAGTTATTTGCCATCCATATATCCTTTTTTTATGACTTGTCTGTTCATATTTTTTTCCCACTTTTTATTTGTGTTGTTTGTTTTCTAATTTGTTTCTTATGGTCAAAATCTTAACTGTGATGCTATATCACCTTGTAGAATGCTGCATAGATAATGGAACAGGGTAATGAACAAAAAGGCTGCTTTATATTTTATATAGGAATTTCAGAGATGGTCTTTCTGAGGAGGTAACATTATTCACATAAGAACTGAATAACTATAAAACCGAGACATAAAAATACTCAGGAAGAGCGGGGAGTTTCATTAAATATTCTGAATTACAGTTCCTTAAATTAGGAAATAAAGATATCTATCTTTCTTACTATTTCCTTATATCAATTAAATGGACAGAATCAATAATTAATTATCTTTAAATGGAACATCTAATATATGGACCATTCACAATTGTTCTTTCTTCTGTGGTGGTATGTGAACTTTGGAATACCCGATATTGTTATAGATGTATAACTGGTGGAATAGAGAGAAATGATTTCTTTTTTAATGTCTTCCTATTTTCAAGTGAGTATTCATCTGAACAAATATCAGTGAAAAACTAAATGTCGTTATAAAAATAATTGTATAATAATATTTTTTACAATTGATGTTTAATTTGTACAAATATTTCATCATGTGTATGGTTTAGCTTTTTTGTTTCAAGCCACCAGGACTGATGAATTTAAGCAGAAAAGAAATGCATTAAGAGATAGATGGTGGCGAGATTACAGACATTTTAGAAGGGCCAAAAAAACCTGACACAGATGCTATGTAGTCTGGAAAATTCCCTCTGAATCCTGTCACTTCACTAGATCTGTGAGACTGTGCTGTAATCACACTAGTGACACTGTGCACACTGAAACAGCATTGAATTCTCATCACTATTGCTCCCTAAAAATGGCTGTGGTTGCTGTGCCTGCTCCTAATGTGTGTGTGTGTGTGTGTGTGTGTGTGTGTGTGTGTGTGTGTGTGTGTATTTTCTTCCTGACTGTACCTTTTGCTTTGCATTCCTGGCTTCAAATTGGGGAGGCAGGTATTTCTGATTATGGAGCCCAGGTCATGTGTCCATTTTCCAGCTACAAGAGAAGCTCAGTAAATAAGTCAATAACTTGGTATTTTAATCTTTTTAACTGTAAAATAAATGCAAATAAGGCAGCATTTTCTTCAAACTTTGAAATATTAGATGTTGAATGGCCAAAAAAAATAATAAGTTTATATGGTACGCCACGATTCATAATATACTCTTTCTTGAAAAATATATTCTACTTTACATTCTGTTTTATTGTGGTGTTATCTAGATATTTTTATTAGAATAAATACAAATGATGTTCACAATTTCTTCCTAGTAGATGCAGTCCCCTTTGTAATCTTGCATTTTAGTTCTCCTATCAAGAGTATATTTCTCCATTTGTGAATTTGGGCTTGTTTTGTGTAAGAAAACCTTAGAAAGTGTTGTAAGTGGAGGCTTGAAAACTGATTGTGTTTTAGGCCTTACTCTTTTGATAATCTTGGGAACATGTTAAGCACAATGTGAACAAGCGTGGCGAGCCTGCCGTGCAAGGAGTAGCACACACCCCGGTCGTCATGTGGACTTCCAGATGGTGGCAAAGGCATTAGTGAGACTAGCTTTTATCATAGGGAGCAGCTGAAGGCTGACCCAAATACCCAACAATAGAAATGAGGAATTAATAGAATATTTGTTGTTTTAACACACCAAATTTTAAGATGGCTTGTTCATAGTAAAGGCCATCTAACACATTTAGTGCTTACTAATTTTCATATATCACAGTATAGCTTTTTTCCTCTCTTTTAAATTGATACTCATCTGATGCATAAAATGAATAGCTAAATATTAATTGATTATTATTATAGAGTACATGATACATATTGGACCTGGTCTATAAATTAGTTTCATAAAAGACAATATATTTCTACAATATGAGATTTTTCAACTTTTTCAGATATTTTTAACAGCATGGCATCTTGGCGTTCTTAGCACTTTTTCATGCAGATAACGGTATGAAAAACTTCTAGTTTCGCTTTGCTATTTACACATCAATTGGTTTCAGAAGTCAAAGTCCGTTATACTAAGGAGAAAATAAACAACAATTTTAGATCAGAAACAAGTTTATTATTTCTAACTAGGGAAATTGAAAAATGACATGAGCTCTAAATGCTTGACAGATCAGTCATTCAAAGCTTCCACAGCACTGACTGTAGGAATTTCAGTGGATATAGCTCTGCGGTGCGCTTGCACCAGGGAATAGTGTTCAACTCATTTGCTGTCAGAAAAATATACTTTAAACTCTAAGGAACATGATATATCTGATCGTGTTCACTGAATATTCTAGTGAATAAGTTTCTAAACTGAATTAATAAGTACATTACAGATGACTTGTTCGATTCTATTGTTGTCATGGAAGGCTAACACATTTTCCCAAAAACTTTCCTCCAAATTATACATATTGACTGAAGAGTACTGTTCACTATGCCAAATTTCCAATCAATTATTTCTGATACATAGAAGTGATTTCTATAAGATGAAAAAATATAGAAGTGTGTTAAATTTGATACATTTCAATTATAAAAAATAGTTGTTGGTAACATACAGATTTTTTTGACTTCGTTTCTATCACATTATTAATCATGTATTCTAGTTGATTGCATTTATAATCTTTTATACATTATAATCTTTAATTCATCCTGCAGTATTTAATTTTAAATGTATTGCAGAAATTTATTTAGCATTTATAGGCTATAAACACATATGAAGATGCATACAAGAAAGTAAATTTTATAGATAGTCAATTTGAATCAAAAAAAGTTTTTAAGTACATAACATGTATAGACGGTGTATACCTGTGCAAATTAAAAATGTAAGACTAGGTATTAAGCCCACGGGATCAAGAAAAGTTAGAATTTAAATTATAACCATGGAAAAACACTACAAAAATATGATTTGAAATATTTCACTGGAAGACATTATTTCTGCTTCTCTATATGACATCTCCAGAAGAGACAGTACATGGAACCTCAAGTAGGAGAGAAAAATTGAGTAAGATTTGCCCAAGAAATGTAGCAATGATTAATGATGTATCAGAAAAAGGTGAGCATTAATGACCAGAACCTCAAAGGGAAAGATAATAACCACTACATTTGTAAATGAAATGCATTATGTATAGCCAAAATATTGATTAATGATTTTATCTATTTAGAGTAGTAATCACTTTACTATATTTAATCTTCAAATATAAAATTTGTAAAGATTCAATGTTTAAATCATGTTAGAGTTTAAATCTAGTCTTGAGCTCCATTTCTAACTACAATCCCACAATTCTGTTATTTTAAATAATTTATTAAATGGATGCTGACAGAATTAAATGAATGTTTCATGTACTTGAAGACATAAATGTTAACCTCCTTTAGACTTTCCAACTTAATTTAGCCTCTAAAAACTTGATCATTATATTTTGCTTAATTTGACATTTTTAAAATTGAAATGTCTAGTTGTTGACACTATTTCATATAATTATGTATGTTAGGATGACTCACAAAATACAAAAAATAGTTCAATTTCTGAAATTTACAAACTATGACCTGATGAACATGATATGTCGTGTGATAAGTAGATCAGTGACTAGTATTCTCCTCAAGGATTTTTATTCTCATTTCTACAGATGAAAAAATTGATATTCAGATTTATCAAGGTACTTATCAAGTAGAGGACCTGAAGCTTCAATCCACAGGTTTTGATCAAGTTAATTTCTTTTTTTTAATGAGCTTTCAAAAAGAATAAGATTTGTCTGTATATTACCTTCAAATTTGCCATTTCAATGGACCCCTGAATTTAAAAATTGAAATATGGGCTATTATATTAATAAATGGAGAAGCCATACAAAAGTTATTCTGCTATGATTTTTTGGTCAATCATAAGTGAGCGATTTGATACTTACAATGTGCCTCAAAGATAATGGGTTTTTCTAATAATAACCAACCTGGAAAAGGCAGGTTGGACTAAAGTAAGATAGCATTAAAACAAAATGAAAGAAAGCATGACGAATGAAGTTGTTGAGTTGAGCTAATGCACAAAACGGTCAAACATGATTGCCTGTGAAGCAAACCAGGTAGGAGCCTCATAAGAAATCAAGTATAATAAATTTATTGAGAAGAATTCAAAAATCATAGCTTTAAAACCTTGAAAACATTAATCTTCAGAAAATTAATATTATTTACATTTAATGACTACAGATATGTAATAGCATTATGCTATACATTAATCTGAAAGCGCTCCTAAGAGTAAGGGAACATAACAAAAAATACATACATTTTCTGTTTATACAGAGTAATTTCTAATAGCTTCTTTCTAGCTAACTGGTAGACATATTAGAACATTATTTAAGGTTCCTAAAATCTTAGTCCAAAATTTTGCTTTTTGCCTTTTATGCTACCCAAAGTCTATGACGTTTATTTTTCTCTGAGAACTCTTATAGTCATCACCAGAATAGTAATGTATAATACATTCAATTTTACATGCTAACTGGAAATTAGTTTTTAACCAAACTGTAAGTAACCTGAAGCCAGTATTAAAAAACATTTTGACTTCTAAGGCTAGATTAACCTAAAAGATATTAAAAATTGTGATGCTGAAGGTGAGAGATAGCAAATTCTATAGTGTTTCCTGGGACTTATCAAAAACGTAGGAAGTTATTGCTCTATTATTGCAATGGTAGTTCTAAATTCAGGCAAATAATGAATTACTCAGCGTATCTCATTTCTCAAAAATCTGTACGACTGCATTGCGCTGCATAAAACAAGTATAATGTTTCCTTTGGAAATTTTCATGGAAAAATTAATTTATTTTAATATAAAGACTTATTTAATATCGCCATCAAAAGAATTGCACTCAACCCTCCATATCCATGGGTTCCTCATCCATGAATTCAACCATCTGCAGATTGAAATACTTGTAAAAAATATGGATGATTGTATTATACAGCACATGAGCAGACTTTTTCTTGACATTATTTTCTAAGCAATACAGTAGAACAGCAATTTACCTTGTGTTAGCTATTATAAGTTATCTAAAAATGACAGATGACAGACTTAAACCTAAGGCATGAAACCATAAGAATTCTAGAAGAAAATGTGGGAAAACCTTACGACATCAGCCTAGACAAAGAATTTATGAAAAAGACCCCAAAGGCAATCACAGCAGCAACAAAAACAAATAAATGGAACATGATCAAATTACAAAGCTTCTGCACAGCCAAGGAAACTATCATTAGATCAAATAGACAACCTACAGAAAAGGAGAAAAATATCTGCATGCTATATATCTGACAAAGAGCTGATAATTAGCATCTGTAACAAACTCAGGCAAATCAGCAAGAAAAAAATCAAACAACCCCATTAAAAAGTGGGCAAAGAACATGAACATGAACTTTTCAAAAGAAGACAGACCAATGGCCAACAAATATGAACAAATAAATGCTCAACATCTCTAATCATCAGGGAAATGCAAATCAGAACCACAATGAGATATCACTTAACTCCAATGAGAACTGCTTTTATCAAAAAGTCCCAAAACAGCAAATGTTGGTGTGAATGTGGAGAGACAGGAGCACTCATGCACTGCTGGTGTGACTGAAAACTAGTACAACGTCTATGGAAAATAGTATGGAGATACTTCAAAGCTACAAGTAAAACTACTGTTTAATACAGAAATCCTACTACTGAATATTTACCCAAAAGAAAAAAAGACACTCTATAAAAAAAGACATCTGCACTCGAATGTTTACAGCAGCATAATTCACAATTGCAAAGATGTGGATACAATCCAAGTGCCCATCAGTACATAAGTGGATTAACAAAATGTGGAATGTATACACCATACAGTACTACTCAGCTATAAAAAAAAAAAATGGTGAACTAATACCTCTTGTATTAATGTGTATGGAATTGGAGACCATTCTTCTGAATGAGGTATTACAAGAATGAAAAAACAAACACCGCATGTACTCACCATTAAATTGGTACTAATTGATTAAATCTTCCTTGCACATGTGGAAGTAACATTCACTGGGGATCAGGCTGCTGGGGTGGAAGGAGGGGATGGGTAAATTCACACCTAATGTGTATGGTATGTCTTGGGGATGGGCATGCTTGAGGCTTTGATTCAGGTGGTACAAAGGCAATTTCTGAAACCAAAACTTTTATACCCCCATAATATTCTGAAATTTTTTAAAATTTTTTATATTTCAGCATATTATAGGGGTAAAAATGTTTAGATTACATATATTGTCTTTGCCCCACCAGAGTCAAAGCTCGAAGTGTGTCCATCCCCCAAACAGTGCACACTGCTCCAATTAGGTGTGTATATACCGATTCCCTCCTCCCCGCTCCCATCTGCCAAACACCCAATGAATGTTATTACTGTATGCACATTTAAGTGTTGATCAGTTATTAGCAATTTGATGGTGAGTACATGTGGTGATTGTCTTTCCATTCTTGTGATACTTCACTTAGTAGAATGAGGGCTCCAGCTGTATCCAGGATAATACAGGAAGTGCTATATCACCATTGATTTTTGTGGCTGAGTAGAACTCCATGGTATACATATATCACATTTTATTAATTCACTCATATATTGATGAGCACTTGGATTGTTTCCACATTTTTGCAATTGTGAGTTGTGCTGCTATAAACATTTTAGTGCAGATGTCTTTTTTATAGAGTGTCTTTTGTTCCTTTGGGTAGATGCCCAGTAATGGGATTGCTGGATCGACTTGTACTTCTACTTGTATCTCTTTGAGATATCTCCATATTACTTTCCACACAGGTTGCCCTAGTTTTCAGTCCCACCAGCAGTGTATGAGTGTCCCTATCTCTCTGCATCCACGCCAACATTTATTGTTTTGGGACTTTTTGATAAAGGCCATTCTCACCGGAGATAAGTGATATCTCATTGTGGTTTTGATTTGCATTTTCCTGGTGATTAGAGATGTTGAGCATTTTTCATGATTCTTGGTCATTAGTCTGTCTTGTTTTGAAACGTTTCTGTTCCTGTCCTTTGTCAACTTTTTGATAGGGTTGTTTGATTTTGTCTTGCTGGTTTTCCTGAGTTCTGTATAGATTCTAGTTATCAGTCCTTTATCAGATGTGTAACATGTGACTATTTTCTCCCATTCTATAAGTTGTCTGTTTGCTCTTGTGATAGTTTTCTTGGCTGTGCAGAAGCTTTTTAATTTGATCAGTTACCACTTATTTATTTTTGTTGTTGCTGTGATTGCCTTTGGGGTCTTGCCTAGGCCAATGTTTATAAGAATTTTTTCAACTTTTTAAAAAAATAAAAAAATAAAAATAAAATAAATTATATGGGAGTATGTGCGTAGGTTATATTTAAGTATTATACTTTTTATAAAAGAGACTTGAGCATCTGTGGATTTTGGTAGCTGACAGGAGACCTGGAACCAATCCTCCACTGACACCAGGGGATGGCTGTATTTAGATTTGAGGAATCTTTTCCTACCCAGTCAAGTTATTATACATCATTCTACAACAGTAATATGACTAACTTTCCATGTGAGCAAAAAATGGGCCTGGAAAGTATTGATAAGTAGTCATATCCATCAGCGTAACACCTAAGAATGATAAAAATTTATCAGTTGGACTCACAAAAGTAATTTCCAAAATTTGTATCAAGTGTCCAATTGTTATAAAGTAATTTCTCCAACACTTTACATTTTTGAAATAATATAAATCCAGTCTACTAGAATTCCATTTAAGCCTATTTAATTTCTTATGATTTGGTTACATTAGCAAATGGATTTTGTTTGGGTTTGGGGGTTATGCTTGAATAAGATTCAAGTTAATCATTTAGGTACTTAACGGTTCTTAACGCAAGGATTCCTCCTGACAGTTATTTCAAGAACAGCTTTATATTCTTCAATTCATCTATTTCACAAGAAATAAATGTGAGGAAATTTTATTCTTCTCATATTTTTCTGCTTTGTCACCAAAATGCATTCCTTTGGGGCAATTTTCATGTATGAAAGACCTATATTCTACATAGATTTAAGCAACTATATTTCTCAGCTAAATATCAAAGGGTGTTAATCACAGCTTCATAATTGTTCTCCACCTTCATTAACAGACACCATATTAAACTGATGAAAAGTCTTGCTTAATTGGGCTTTGCTAAAATTACTCAGGTTGGTTATCAGGATGAAAGAGCAGGGAAGCCAGAAATGGGTCTGAGGGAGAATGTGCACTGATGATATCTATCTTTCTGACACCAGAACCCAGGTCGCACTGACAGATCTTTGGAAAGTGAAAGTTCAGACTTACTAATAGATTTTATTTTTAAGCATTAGAGTTTGATGGTTTCAATTATTGAAAATAAATGAAAGCACAACCTGTTGCCAGATGATTTCAGCAAGGATGTTTCACTTCTTTAAATATAGTTATAATTCTCCTGTCCGATTCTTGAAATGTCTAATACCATTTGTATTTTCGTAGACAACATTTTGTTGTATTAATCCCTCAAAAAGCAGATATGTGAAATAGAGCAGAGTGCCTATAACACAGGCTTTGCATTATTAATACGTAACTACACACATCAAGCCCTTAATGCACCTTGAGTTAGCATAGCCATGTTCTAACCACTCTGAATATTATGAAACAAACAGAAAGCACCGAAATGTCAAGTACTTCATATCAGACATAAGAAGCGTGTGTGTTTCTGTGTGTGTGTGTAAGCACACATCTGATGTTTATCAAAAGAGAATTTTGATCAAAGAAAAAAGATGTACGTGTGCATATGTGGGACAATGTGAGAGTGTTTGCATTTATGTATACAAGGTGAAATTACTATATAAATTAATATTAATTCAATTAAATTTAAAAAATTATTTTCACTGTGGTACTACAAAAGACACTAAGCTAAATCTTATGAGGCTATTTAAATACATTAAAACACAATTCTCTTATGTTCACTTTTTGAACACACATACACATGTAGTGCAAAAGCAGACAAAATAGGATGCAATATTTTGGTGATACAAAATTTTACAGAGCTACAGAGAAATGAGTTGTTAATTTTGACAGTGGAACCATAAACAATTAGGTAATTCTTCATGAGAGAAGTAATCTTTGAGTCAAATCTTTAAAAATGAGTTTAATAATCTTGCTGTAGAGCTACCATTTGATCCAGCAATCCCATTACTGTGTATCTACCCAAAGGAAAAAAAGACATTGTATAAAAAAGACATCTGTACTAGAATGTTTATAGCAGCACAATTCACAATTGCAAAGATGTGGGAACAACCCAAGTGTTCATCAATAGATGAGTGGATTAATAAAATGTGGTATATGTATACCATAGAGTTCTATTAAGCCACCAAAAAACAATGGTGATATAGCAACTCTTGTATTATCCTGGATAGAGCTAGAGCCCATTCTACTAAGTGAAATATCAGAAGAATGGAAAAACAATCACCACGTGTAGTCACCATCAAATTAACTGATCATCACTTATGTGCACATATCACAGTAACATTCATCTGGTGTCAGGCAGGTGGGACAGGGGAGGAAGGGATAGGCATATTCACAACTAATGGGTGCAGTGCGTACCATCTGAGGGATGGGCGGGCTTGAAGCTCTGACTCTGGTGGAGCAAAGACAATATATGTAACCTAAACATTTGTACCCCCGTAATATGTTGAAATAAAAAAAAAATCTTTCTAATGATATTGGGCACCAACATTTATTTCTGAATTATAAGAACAGCTTGTCAAAAGATATTTGATAGCAGACATATATAATTCGATTTATGTGAAATTCCTGTGTAAACCATCAGGCAGAGAGAATGCTCAAGATATAAGAAATATAGGGAAAAGTACAAATCAAGAGAAAGGTGGAAAGGAGCTGACATTTTAATGAGGGAGGAACAGGCATTCAGTAAGTCAAATGTAAGTTTTGTATCATGAGGATTATTAGGAAACGTGGAGATATTTTAAGCAGGTGAATGACACGATCTCATTTCAGTTTCTAAATAGTTACTGATGCTGCAGTTCTAGAGGGCATTAAATGGAGGGAGGTTTAAATGAAAACTGGAAGATGAGTTTGGATGTGGTTGCTGAATTCCATTGAAAAATAAAGGTAACTTTATCTAAGAGCAGTGACAATGGGAATGAACAGATATGGACTAATGATAATAAGAAGATAAGAAAGATATAACTTGAAAATTGATTAGAGGTATGGTCTCAAATATAGCAAAGGCATCATTCCAAATTATCATATTCTATTATTTGCTACTATTTTATTTTTTGTATGGAGAGGTCTTCCTCTCTCCTACCTCCACCATATGCGTAATCTTACATTTCTAAGTTAAAAATATCATTATTTATACATTAAAAATCCGAGAATGGAAGAAGAACAAATGAAAGACTGTAAGATTATATTCTTGGTACTTTGGTTTATGGGAATAATTTTTTTTTATTCTCTGATCTTACCTATTAAAATCATGTACCTTTATTGATTTTGGTAAGAATTCTGTACATGGAGGATTAAAGTAAGATTGTTAATTACTCTAATTCCAAAGATTTCTTTTCCAGTTTATGTGGATATCCACATGTCAAAAATTATATTACGGATTTGCCTTTAAATTATAATATGATATTGAACCATCATCAATACATTAATCAATTTGCTCTTACCAATTAACAGTATAAAAGCCATTCATCATCTGAAGCAAATATTTTTTTATAAAACCCATGAAAATTGCCCATGAAGTTCACAAAAAAATATTCTTTGTCACAAAGTTGAATGTGCAAGGATAAATTTTGATATGGTGTCAATGTATCAAAATAACACATTTCATGCTGTGTGAAAAAATTTTCACTACTGTGAAACTCAGAAAAATAATATCTTAACAGGTTTACAAGAAAGCAAAACACGCTTCATTATCGCTTTGAATATTTCATGAGATCAAGGGAAGCATGTTTTTTTCTAGGAAAGAATCTGTTTCGTTACTGAGAAAAATTTGTTTAGCTTTGAAAAGGCCAACATTTCTGAGATAAATGTCATATTTTCACTTAAAAAATAAGAATTTCCAAATTTTCTCAGAGCAGAAACCCACAATTGAATAGTTACAATAAAGTTGTATTTGTAGATATTCCAAATTGAGGCAATATGTTTTATAATACAAAATTAATCAAAATTAATTTTAGTGTCTCAGACACATATTGTGTCAAAGCCATTGGAGTATTTTGTCTTGATTTGAATCCAAAATCTCCTCCTCACTGTGACAAACTAACTTTTCTAGATCCATGTATTAATTTGGTAAGAATGCATGACAAAATACCATGAACTAAGTAGCTTAAACAAAGAAAAGTAATTTTCTCAAATTCTGGAGGACAGAAGTCCAAGAACAAAGTGCTGGCGGGATTTAGTTTCCTCTGAAGCCTCTCTCCTTGGAGTGAAGATGGACGCTTTCTCGCTGTGTCCTCACGTGGCCTTTTCTCTGTGTCTGTCCATCCCTGATGTGTCTCTCTCAGTTCGAATTTCCTCTTCATATAAGGACAACAATCAGATTGGATTAGGGCCACCCTAATGGTCTTGCTTTAGCTTAATTACCTCTTTAAAGTCTCTAAATCCAATTACATCACATTTTTGATACACTAAAAGTTAGGGATCCGACATATTAGACGTGGGGGGATAATACTGAATGCATAAAAGCCCTAATTTCTTCAGAATTAAAAAAAAGCAGGGTTATCATTTTTAAAATCACTTTAATATCGACACTGAACAGAAACACATTTTACCCTCAACCCAATTTGACATGGAGTAAAATTAATTCAACCATCAACACAACTATAATGAAAATTTTCCGAGATATTATTGAGCAATTACCATTTTTTATTTTCATCTGTAGTACTCATAAAACTATTACTTAACTCCAAATGTATCTGAAGTCATTCATAGCAACATAATATTGAGGCAAATTTTTCATATCAAATAAGAACCAAACTAACAAAACAAATATTCTAGGTTTTATCAGAACATATCTCCACTTGTCTTTCAGTTGATTGACAACTGGCCAATTCTTCACTTCATCTGTAATCTTAACTGTGGAAACCTCATTTTGTTAGCAATGTATATACCACTTTGGAGAAGGTTAACAGCTATTCTGGTGTCTAAAACAAATAAAATTTTAGTAGCTGACAAGCTTCTTTTAAATAACTGATATGTTATGAAGTAAGAGGAGAAATATTTTAATGGAATGTTGCAGATAATCCATCTCAAACTGGTCTCTAGTAGAATGTTAAATGGTGATTTAATAGAAACACTCATGCTCAATATTACCAATATAATTTAAAATTATCCGGGACAGACTGATCAGTACATTAACAACAACAACAAAGAAGCTACATTTACATAACATATATTAGCAATTCCCTTATTTGAGGATGATATGATTTAAAAAAAAAATATGGAGTACTGAGGAAAGCAAGGAGGGGAGGGACATACCTCTAGTTTAAAAAAAATTGAAAAAAATGAAATATTATTTTGTAGAAAATAAAAATGTAAAACACCTTACAAGTAGTGTGAAGGATATTCTTTACATTACCTACATTGTATTTTCAATGCATATAAAATATTTAATAAATATACATATACAAGTGCTGTCCAGAAACTATCCAACCATGTAACTGTTCTCGTTATATTAACAATGGTTAGATACTTTCTGGACAGCCTCGTATATTTAAAAAAAATATATATATATAAATATATATATTTAGATAAATAAAAAATACATCCTGAGCAAGTGTTGAGATAGTTCTACATTGTTTCTGGCTATTGGATATAATAAAAATAAAAGTTTCTCTACAAATAAACATATACATTTAGTACAATGACAATCAAATGTGAAATATATTTTTTTAATTTTCCATTTGAAAATGGATAAATCAATAGGTAAGAAAAACTAAGAAATTCTGAGGGAGGGGAAGGCCATGGAGAGAATCTGTCTTAGTAGAAATTGAAGCATATAATAAGCTTCTAATAATTAGCCAATTATGATCTTGTTTCCGGAACAGAGAGCTGATTTATATTCCAGATTGAGAGCCGAGAATATGCATAATTTAATATTTTTAATTTAATAAATTCCATTATAAAATATCAAAGAAACAAGCATAGGTAACTACTCATCTACATTCAGGATGAACAAAGACTTTAATTGAAAAAATGCAAAGGAAGGAAAAAGTGTAGGAAAACCTTTTTAGTTTCATTTCCTAACCCCATATTCTCACTCTTTAATGAATCCTGTTGATTTTACTTCCAAAACATGTTACTTGTCCGTCAATTTCTCTCCATCTTTCCTGCCACCACATACAAGGCAGTCCAGAGCTGCACTAAAACAGCAGTGTTTTCAGTACTTCCTGAAGTATTTTCAATGTCCAAAATCTTACCCCTTGGCCAGGCGCAGTGGCTCACGCCTGTAATCCTAGGACTCTGGGAGGCCGAGGCAGGCGGATTGTTTGAGCTCAGGAGTTCGAAACCAGTTGTAGCAAGAGCAAGACCTCGCCTCTACTAAAAATAGAAAGAAATTAATCGGACAACTAAAAATACATAAAAAAAATTAGCCGGGCATAGTGGCGCATGCCTGTAGTCCCAGCTACTCGGGAGGCTGAGGCAGGAGGATCGTTTGAGCCCAGGAGTTGAGGTTGCTGTGAGCTAGGCTGACGCCACGGCACTCTAGCCTGGGCAACACAGTGAGACTTTGTCTCAAAAAAATAAATAAATAAATAAAAATAAAATCTTATCCCATTAGTGTTTTTAACAGCAAGGCTGTATTCTGAAACCTAATATTTGCTAACAATTATTGAACATTTACTATAGGCCATGTACTATTCTGTTTCTTCGGCTATAATAATGCATTAATCTTCATATTAATCTTAATGCATGGTCCTCGTTTTCAAATGAAGAAACTGAAATGTGGAATAACTTATGACCTTAACGTGCATTAAGTTAACAAAATCGCACAGCTGGAGGGTGGCAAGGCAAGATTTACACCCAAGCAATTACATATACGGCCTACACTCAATTCTTCATTGCTTTACCTCTGCAAAGCAGCCTTGGGATTTATCTAAAATCGAAAAGAATAACCTCCAGCTTCCATTCATGGCATATAAAGCCCTAGCTGAGCTGACTGCCGGCCTCCCTCTTAGCTCATTTTGCATAACCTCCACCCACTCATTCACAAGCCTTCCATTACACCATTCTTCCATTGAATTCCTTGCCTGCTTATTCTTACCTAATATTTTGCATTCCTCTCTGCCTGGCACGTCCCAGTTTCCTTCCAATAGTAACTCCTCTGAGATTAATTACCCTGTATAAAGTAATCCCTCCCCTCAACACATACATACTCCAGGGGTTGTTACAACATCCTGTTTATTAGTCATAGCACTCATCACTATCATACATTTTCATTTTTATTTGTTAATTTATTTTTTGTCCTCCTGCAATTAGAACATAATTTCTATGAGGTCGGCTTCCTTGCCCTTTTTGAATAGCGATCTAGCGACAATGACTTAATCACTACGTGACACAGAATAATTTCTTAAATTAATAAAGGTATGTATTAACGCCAGACTAAAGATGCAAAACTTCTATATGCTAAAAAAATGCCATTTGAACTGAATACTTTCCACTCAATTCTTCTGTAAACTTAAAACTGCTAAAAAATAATGTCTAGTAATTAAAATTTAAATAGCATTAAAAGAAGAAAAGCATTTTCGACATCATGCTACAAAGAATTAAAATTTCTAAATGTGAAATTTTAGGATTTATTTATGCATAAAACATCAAGATACCAATTTTAAAAATGTGCAAAGTACACCGAAGATTTATATATCTGGAAACACAAATGTTGAATAAGTATATGAAATAAATTGCAGATTCCTTCCCTTTGATAATTTATATTATCCTGGATAACACGGACAAGAAACATCAAAAAATAAATTTATTTCAACATGTAAATGAATAAATTTGTAACAGATTAGGTAATTATATCTGTTTGATAAACTGATAAGAACAATATTAAAGCAAGGTAAGGGTATAAAATGCCATAGGTATTTATTGAAATAATTGATAATATTTGCTAAACATTTATGTAAATGTACACATCTAATTCTTTACAAAAATATTTCATTAAATCCACACAACATCTATGAGGAAATTTCTAGCATCATAAAATTTTATAAATGGAAACTGAGAAATAGAGAGGTCAAGATACTTGCCAACAGCACAGGCTACAGAGCCTGGATTCTAAGCCTGGATTCTAAGACTATGAAGCCCATACTCTTTGAGGTTATCACCTCAAATATTTTGTACCAATAATTAATGAATGAATGAATAAATGGTTGAATATTTTCTATTTGGCCAAATTCATCAAATTATATTAAAATTACTAAATTATGTTCAAATTTATTGTTTTCACAAATATAATACAAAATCATTTCTGTATGCATTAATCTTGACTTCTGCCTTAAAGTGTGGGAAATCACATTTTGTCTGCCAGAATGGACATTTAGCAAATTAGATATTTGTTTTCATTAATCTAATTGTCCTTTTAAATCTCTTATCATGATAGTTTAACTCCTAACTGCCAAATTACCACTGAAAATATCAAATTAAACTATTTTCTTTCTTGAAAGACTATTTATAAATCATAGCTGAGCAGAGCAGAGTCACCTAGATGACTCGATTTGTTTGGAGTTTTATGAATTTATTCATTAATGTATTCTGTTAGTAATTCATTAAGAAAAAAATTGTGACATTGAGGTCATAATTATGGTAAGAAACATAGCCCAGTTCTATTTTAGATTCTCTTGGCTTCCAAATCAAAAAGTTTCACATTATAATCAAAGATAAGAGAAAGAAAAAGATGATAGCAGGTATTAAAAAACAGTTATCAGAGCATGAGAAGCATTTTCTTTTTCCTTTTCTGAAATATTTAGATTTTTCTCCAATCAGAATTTTTCTCCCCATTAGATCCAGAAATACTCATTTGTTGAAACAAAAGTCTAGAAAAACTTGGATTGCATGTTTTGGTCTTGGTTTTCTAAATGAATAAATTATGTAGTTCACTAAGTACATTGCTGGAATCATAGGATGGGATTATTATACCTATAAATGAAAACTGAAGAAACAAATTCAAATTGCATTATTTCTATTATATTCTTATTTTTTATTTTAAATATTATGGATCATATAAAGTCAACATTCTAGAGAAATTTATTCCACCATCGAAATTCAAAAGGCAAATACATGTATATCAGCATACATGTATATTTATATCCACATTGGAGTATAAAGTTTTATTTTGTCACATCATAATTATATTCATAATTAAAATGTTTAATTATAGTACTTTTTGCAAAACTGTTAATGCATCACATATACCTAGGAAAAAACTCACACATTATTTTCATTCTGATGTGTGGCAGAACTGTTAAGAATCTGTTAACAATACAGAATTGTAATGTAATGATTTTCCATACTTAGAAACATGAGTCTGAATTCATTAAAGATATCTATTTTCAGTTATTTTTATATATTCACAAATAAATACTGCTCCAATATCTTGTTTTTCTACTAAATATTCAGTATGCTAAAATGAAATCTAATGGCAATTACTGACCTTCATATCTCATTAAAAAAACACTGTATTAAAATAATGAATTCAGATTTTTAATAAATGCTTTTATTTTCTACTTTTTCTTATAAAAAAAGCTTGTTAATATCAAACTATAAACACAGATGACAAATTGGCAAGATTTTTTTCTTTTCTAAGTTCAAGCACTATCATTTATTATCCCATATATTTGCCTTATCCTACCTCTGACCCAATATTTGAGGGGGATTCATGAATATTTATTTGAGTGTAATGAGGGTCAAATTGAAGCAAGGTAATGGACCAGTACTCCTTTGTCCTCTCTCCTCTCTGTGGGAGTGGATCATTTCTTAATGTGGCACTTTACATTATATGTGAAGAGAAAGGATGCTTCATGCCTCCCACTCACCCTCCCCCAGAGGTGCAAAGGCAGAGTACTGCCTTAAAAAAGTCATTTCTGTCTGAAAGTGCTTTTCTTTGCATCTTTATAAACATAACAGATATAACCATAGATGTGTGTACTCAAAACATTTTTCTTATTCAGAATGTGAGATTTGGGGTCATTTAGCTCACTTCTGGTATTTAGCTGGTGAGATCACAGGTCACTCTGTGTGAACAGAGTTTTGTTTTTGTTTTTGTGGAGAATTCTGTGAGTTTCCTTTGGAGCATAATTGCTGCCATTAATGGAGGGAACTGAGCTGATTCTGCCCATATTATTTTATTAGGACATGGTTCAACCGTGTCTGATAGGTCTATTCAGGCGTTTCTCTGAACTAGTTCATTCTATACAGGAGGTTACACATCAAGGACTTTGAACAAGCTTCAAAACCTAGTCTACAGCAGCCCATGAACATACAACTTGTCAAGTACATCAATGAATAAATAAATTAAGCTGGTAATTGCTCCTTTGAAAATTTACTAAAAAACAATTTACTTTACTTTTAGTGTGAAAGAAAAGCAGTTAATATGACAAATTTTCTGACTTAATACTTTTTTGTTTTAATGGAGAATATTAATATTCAGAGTGGGACAAATGGAATGAGTTGATTCCTCATTTATATTATTCAATATAATTTAACAATATGATTAACCTTAAATAGACACAGTTTACATTATGACTTTAAAATGCTGATTTTTAATACAGAATGTGTTCCTTTATAACTTGAAATTATATGACCTTATTAAAAAATCCAAAATTTTGTTTTTTATGCTTTATGATTCCTTCTCAAGAGAAATAGTTTTTTTAATACAATAAAATTCTGCTGAACATTACAATATAAGTACATGTGAATACCTAAATTAAATATCATTCAAAAGACAAGTCTTTTGAAAGGACATAGATTAAAGGAACAGATGTTTACTTTTAAGGAGGTAAAAGAGGGGGATGGTGTTGAGGTTTTTTAAGAAGCAAAATATGTAAGATATGGTTAAAATGGCAATAATCCTAGTACAAACAGGTGGTTTATGAAAGTACAACTCTCCATTTTGCTCTCATTGATTCTGTAATATATTAAAAGTCTAGCTTTTATTGTCATAGTTATGGACCTTAATGGAGCAATTCATTCAACAAAGTTAAATTTCATAGGGCAGTGTTCCCTAGCCATTACTTGTCCAAATGTGTTTGTTGCCTGCAGTTTATATTTAAAAAACTGCTTCTTTCATGTGTAATTGCTGTATAAACTTTCATACCTCAGAAAAACATTACATTATGAAAATAAGAATTAGGTGAGGTTAAAGGGAGGTCAACAATATTCCTTAAAATTAGGCCTTGCTCTAGAAAAATAAAATGCAATAATTTTAAGCATAGAAATGTCAGTGCTCTTTTAGTTCATTGAGTCCAGCCCCATTTTGTTAGTTTAGTGCTCAGAAAGAATATCTACCTGATTTGCATGCAGATATCATGCTGCATTTTTACCTGTGTATGAGTATTTTATTAATCTAGAGCTCCTATCATAAGTTTCCAAATTTTACATGCAAACACCACGTGTTTTTATGAGGCTATACGAGTAATTCTTAGGAATAAAGATTCATTAAATCTAAGCACATGGTAATTGAAAAGAAACCCATTTAGTTTTATCTGTCCACTTGAGACTTCTAAGAGCTTATGAAGGAAACTCTGATAAGCCAACTTGTCTAGCACATTGAGATGTTCCTTCTTGTGTAATCATAGATGCTTTCTAGGATCTTTGGACTACGGAACAGATAAGGCAAATAAAAACAAACACACAAACAAAAACACATGAACCAAAAAAATCACACTAAATTGTTTTGTCTAGATTTGATTTCTTGTATCAAATGTCATTTAAAAATTAAAAACTCCTTGTACTTACTATCTGTTTTCTGTCCAAGACACAGAACTTTTAATTTTTAACATTGATAATATTTGCAATTTAGGGCTAACCTAGATAGGATTATCTCCATAAATCAGTCCTCAATATGTTAACATAAATTGTTTATTTGCTTGGCATTTGATAACACCTCATATTCAGTACCTGCTGTTTTTTTAATTGTAGTTATTTTGTGGGATTTTCATCTCTACAACTAAATTATAAATTTGAGAGAGCAATTATGTATCGTGTATTATTATTGCCCCTAAATTAATATAATAATGCTTTTGATGTTAAAATGTAAAAATTCCATTAATTGATGAATTGATGAATGAATGAATGACATTTATAAATAGAGTTAAATATTATAGAAAGAAAGTTTTGATAACAAATGGAGATGTGATCACATTAGCGTGTCCTGACTAGGTATAAAGTGGACCAACATGGAATAATACAGGAAAAAAGAAGAAACAATAGAGAATAAGAACAAAATTATGGGATTATAGCAATCAGGCAGGAAGAGGATTACAGCAATCAGCCCAAGGCCACAACAGCAGCCTGTAGCAGTAGCAGTGATAGTCAGAAGTGATAATAGTCCCAGCAAAGGGCAGCAGACAGCAGCAAAAAGGAAAAACCCATTCCAAAAAAACGGTGGTAAGAAAGAGTACCATCCTGGGTGACACACTTATCCAAGAAAAACTAATGTACAGACACGTTCAACATATACTAACAGTTAAGGCCTCAAAACCTTCAGAGTACAGATGACAAATACAGCAAAACAAAGTAGAAAATGGAGACAGAGAAAGGCAGAGAAAAAAAAAAACCAATAGCTATTAAAGAACAAAGAGCCCCACAGGCATCTGTGTGTTCTGCAAGAATGTTGACTGGTGTAAAAGATCACACTCCCTCTCTGTCTGAAAAATGGGCTGTAAAGAGTAGATGATGGAGACCGCACAATGTCGACACTGTTGACCGTTCTTCCTCCCTCCCTCCTTCCTTCCTTCTACCTTCCAGTCTTTTCCTCCTCCTTCCCTCCCTTCCTTTCTTCTTTAAATCTTTCTTTTTTCCCCCTTCTTTTAAAATCAGTGACTCAGAGGGAAAAATATGCAATCCCTAACTAACTTTTTTTTTTTTTTTTGAGACAGAGTTTTACTTTGTTACCTGGACTAGAGTGCCCTGGCATCAGCCTAGCTCACAGCAACCTCAAACTCCTGGGCTCAAGCGATCCTCCTCTCTCAACCTCCCAAGTAGCTGGGACTACAGGCTAATTTTTTCTATGTATTTTTAGTTGCCCAGATAATTTCTTTCTATTTTTTTTAGTACAGACGTGGTCTCGCTCTTGCTGAGGCTGGTCTCGAACTCCTGAGCTCAAAAGATCCATCCGTCTCAGCCTCCCAGAGTGCTAGGATTACAGGTGTGAGCCACTGCGCCCAGTCCCTAACTTACTTTAGATAAAAATACCTTTTTCCTTTTTTTTCCCTTCCCTTCTGCTCTGATCTCCCCCTTCGCCACTGCATGTCTCATTAAAAGATGTTCCATTCACTTTTAAATTGCATTCTTTATAGTTGAATTTAGAAGAGTATTGACAATCAGGGCTGTTAATAAACATTTTGTAAACCTTCCTTTCCTGAGGCGTAATAACTATGTGCTATTAAAACTGAAGAATGTATTCTCAAGGGCAACCTGCAAAAACTTGATTTAATTTTTCTTAATTGGAAAATTAAATTAAATGTAATTACCAATCTCAACTGTAAAGAAACTTGAAGTAGCTTAAGGTAGCCATCAGAATACCAGTGTACCCAACACATAAGCAATTTTATAAAATGATGCTTGTTTTTCTTTCTTGGTCCCCATAATTTGCAGTTGTAAAATCATAGATTATTAATTATTTGTAATACTCTTATTCTGTGGGATAGGCTTAATAATGGCCTCCCAACAATACTTGCTCTAATTCCTGAAAATTATAAATATGTTACTTCACATGGCAAGAGGGAATTAAGGTTTCAGATGTAATTAAAATTACTAATTAGTTGATTTTAAAATGAGATTATCCTGAGTTATCCACCAGGGACATCAAATAAATATGACATAAATCCAACGTAATCAACAAGATCCTTAAGAGGAGAGGGAAACAGAAGAGATCACAGTGATGCTATTTGGAAAGCACTTGACATACCACTGGATTCGGAGCTGAAAGGGGGCCATGAGTCAAGGAATGTGGGAAGCCTCTGGAAGATTTAAAAAGCAAGGAAATAGAATCTCCCTTAGAGCTTCTAGAAGGATACAGTCTAGTCAATAATTTGATTTTAGCCATTTTGAAATTCTGAACTCCAGAATTGCAAGATAATAAAATTGTATTGTTTTCAGTCACTACAAATGGTTATAGCAATTTGTTACAAGAGTCATAGGAAGCTAATAGTCTGTATGGTTATAATGAACCTTATATATTGTCGAGGTAAATATATTGATGTTAGAGGTAACTGGAACAATAAAATAAAAATATCTGAAGATTCTCAGGTTGAACATAGTAATTTCTCTGATTACTACCTAATATTAAATACATTGTTATTTTATTATATTTTGGGTTTTCATGGCTACTGTGTGGCAACGTAAATCCAAAGTGAAAGTTTCAAAGTCTCAAATTACTAATCAGCAGCAATCTATGTTATTCAAATTCTTAGATTGTTCAGCCGGCCCCCACAGCCAAGTACATGTATCACTGTCCACTGGCTCCTATTACTATTGGCTTTGATATCTCACTGCAGGACCTGGAGGCATTTCTGAGGATACCAGCAGCCCATGTATCTGCTGCATATCCCCTTCATCTCTTGACACCAAAGACACACAGTTGCCAATGTTGCAGACTCCAGCTGCCTGAATTAAAGAGACACTATGCACCCCAAAATGGAATGCAAGTATGCTCTAACACTTGGTGTCCAGTGTCACACCACAATCCAACATTTCCTTATCTTCCTCCCCACCCACCCATGTAAAAGTCTTTCCATACTAAAGCCAGTCCACAGGTCTAGAAGGGTGACTGCTCCTTCAAATGTGCGGCCATCTACACAAAGCTACAAGGGTCATGAAGAATCAGGGAAACACAACATAAGCAAAGCAAAACCATAAGCTTCCAGTGACAGAATACAAAGAAATGCAGATCCACAAATTTCCTAACAAATGACTAAAAAATAATTGTCCTAAAATAGCTCAGGGAACTACAAGGCAGAATAGATACATAAGTTAATAAAATCAGGAAACCAATCAAGAACTAAATGAAGTTTAACAAAGAAATAAAAAACATAAAAAAAGAACCAAACGAAAATTTTACAGCTGAAGAATACAATGACCGAACTAAAAATGCAAGAGAGAGCTTCACAAGCAGACTCAATCAAGCAGAAGAGAGAATTAGAAAACTCAGCAACAAGTCATTTGAAATTATCTAGTCAGAGGAGAAAAAGAGAAAAGGAATGAAGGAAGCATATGAATATTATCAGAGAAGTATGATCTGTAGGGAGCTCATTACCGCTAGAATTGCCTTACAAGAAATGCTGCAGATAGTTCTCCAAGCTGAAACAAAAGGCTACTAATTAGTAACATGAAAACATATGAAAGTATAAAACTCAATGGTAAATGCAAATATATAGTCATTAAGTGGTGTGTAAATCATTTATGTCTCCAGCTTTTAACATTTATACTTCCAGTATAACCATTTATATTTACCATCTTTGGTGAATCTGGTTTGGAGTATGAAACTCAGGCTCCATATAAAAGTAAGGTCATTCTTTAAAACCTTAAGTGCCAATTTTGCCAGGAAATGACCACTGAGGCATAGAAGATAATACCACCTAAGGCATATGTAGTATTGAAGTGAAGAGAGTCTTCAAATATGCCAACTTGCTCCAAATCACTCTATTCTTGCAAATCCATGGATAAAAAAAAGAGAAGACAGCAAAGACAAAAAATGTCTTCACTCTGGGACTCAACTTAGTAAGTGAGGCTCAATAAATGCCATGGAATCGAACTAAGGAGTAATATTATTGCCTCTTTGGGTGATGCTTGAAAGGCAATGGTCAAAAGGATGGATGCTAAACTCTATAGAAGTATATTGATTCTAGATATCATTCATGCTTAATCACTAGGTGTCACCACTTAAAGTCAGGTGCCAAACCTAACTATCAATGTTTTTTTCCCACCCAGATTATCTTATAAAGTAGAGAGAACAATACACAAATGCATAGAAAAGCACACAGAATACTTTCCATAAAGTTATAATCTTTTCATGTTGAAATAGATTTATTTAATACCTGATGTATGCAGAGGTAAATAGGTCTGGAATTCCTGACATTAACCTTTCTTTTAAGTTAAGGCAAATGCACTCTCTAGAGGAAAAAATAACAAGGGATGTGACGTAGCAAAAAAAAAAGGCATCTATCTGAACATCATAGTGATCTGCACATCTTGTCTAACATGGGATAACCATGAAAACTTTAACTTTTATTTCTCTATTTTTACTCCGCATTTGGGGTATTACCAAGTCATTCCAAGTTTGTATTTTGAGAATATTTTTCAATGTATTCAGCTCTAAAATCCCTACTAAGACCTCCTTAACCCAGATTCTGATTAGATCTTGACATAATTATTTTTAATAGCTTCCTGAAAATTTTTGTTTCCTTTCTCAATAATAATCTTTCTAAGATACAAATTTGCCCCCGTTCCCTCATCCTTATAAACATGCAATGATCACTTACTACCACAGAGGACATTTGAGATTTTTAACATGTCATGGAAGACTATTCATGTCATTATTAATACCTGCTTGATCAGACACATTCTCCTCTATTCTCCGTCTTACCTGGGAAACTCCAGAAATATTAATCTACTTTTTGTTACGTCTTCCCGGAAGCATCTGGGAAGCATCCCGGAACCGTCTTAATCTGGATAACTTCAAAATCATTAAGTTTAACTGAATACCTCCTAATTCTAAAGTAATTACCCATTTTGATCATGCATTTTTCATAACCTTATACAGTTGAAATTATTATAATATTACAGTTTTAAAAAAATCAGTCACAGAGATGCCATATTACATACTCAAAGTTATACTCCTGGCAACTGCAAGAGTTCAATTTTGAATCAAATCTCTTGTACACTGTATTTCACTGCCCTAAAAAGTTTTAAAGAGGCTGGCAATCTAACCTATTCTATTTCATATGAAGCAACTTTGAACTTGATTTTTTTCTACCATATTACAGAAGAAATGACCCATGATGTCTACCTGATCACAACACAACCCCTGATAGAGATGACAGGAGACACATTTGTTATGACTATTTGTTGTGACTCTTTCAAAAAATAGCTTTGAACCCAAAAGAAGATGATTTTTTTCTAGTTGCCTTCATAAATATATGTGTGTGTATTTAATACACACACATATATATGTATATATATGTATATATACACACACATCTATATACACACACATATATGTGTATATATACATATATACACACATATATGTGTGTGAGTATTGGATCTATAAAATGTTTCATGTCCTATATTGCCTTATCCTTATAAATATAATATTATAATCTTTATAAATTATAAAATTAGCATATATAGACAGTTAAAAGTATATATTTAAATATTTTGTAAAACCAATAGAAAATTGGTTAAAAAGAAAGCTAATTCTTTAATTGCTCTCCTCATATATCTAAGGTTTCCTTTTTATGTATTTTTTTCCTTGTTTATATTGGCACTTCTCATCTCAAACACAGTGCACCAAAAATATATGTGAGACTTGTTCCTTTTGCCTTCAAAAGCTAGATTCTTTTTTCTCTTCTTTCCTTTCTCTCTCTTTTTCTCTTTTTCATTCTCTCTTATTTTAAAAATGTATACCAACATAGGATTCTTATTATTTTTTAAAATTCTTTACCAGCTACTCTACAAAAAGAAAGATAATTATATTTCAAAAACATAAAGTAGGTCAGTCATCGGTGTTATTAGGCTGTTTAAATAAAATAGTATTCCAAGTATATACAAAAAAAAAAAAGCATGAGACCTACCGGAATGAAATGAATATGTTCAATAAAATATTTTAGTGATTTCCAATTTTCTCCTTGTTTTTGCTTTTATGATATAACTTGAAATCTTTCCAAATGAAAATTCAGTAGAAGACTGGGAGATTAAAATATCTAGTTCACTTTTATTTTATATCACTAGTTTAAAGGAAGAAAATAATGTACTGTGCTTTCCGTGGATATGAGTTGTAAGCTATTTTGGCATCTTTTAAGTTCCAGTAGGAAATCGTTCTTTTGTTGTTTGTTACTAAAATCAGCTCACGTGATTGAAGCTGCCGACTCTTTTACTTCTTCTTAGCTGCCATCATCCTCCACTTGCTCAGTTACCTATTACTTTCTGTTTGCGGAAACCCTCTCAGGCAACTTTGAATAACCCTGTAAGTTATTGTAAGGACTCCACGGACATCCCTGTTCATTAAACGAAGGTGGCGCTATTGGGATCAGTCACAATAGAAGGTGGTGCAGCCTCAGATTTTTGAAGACTTTCATGAAACTAATACATCCCATTAGAATGAAACATTAATTCTCTAATTTAAAATGTATCATTCATGGTCTTTTAACTATTTGAACCCAGAATATTAAGTTGGCTTAGAAAATAATGTTAAAAAATGAGGAAAAAAATTTCTTGTGCGATTAAAGAGGAAAACAGATATCTCATGTTATATTTGAACTACAGGATCATTTCCAAACCCTTTTTCAGTTTATCAAGTTTGAAATATTAATAGCACAAAAGTAATAAGCACTTAGTAAGTCTTTCTTTTTTCCTGCTCCATAATCCTTTAATATAATAGTTATGTGATTAATACGTGAAGTTTCTCAACAAACATTTTGTTTCTAAATTGTTTAGTTATGCCTCCACCCTGACCTATTAACACCAAGGAACTGTTCTATTATGAACAAAAGGAGCCACCTTCCATTTCTCAGGCTAATGCAGACCAGCCTATTAAAATATACTTCTGTCTCCATAAATGTTTGGCTGTTAAATAATTTATATTAATATCAAAAAATAGCAGGACAGAATTATGTATTCAAATTCATTGTTAAGAACAATGATTTCCTAAACGGATTAAAAAATAGATAGGTCTTTATATATACTTCTAAGAAAAGAACTTCATGGTAAAATCTTGAAAAATATACCTCAAAACAAATCTGTCTATAATGTGAGGGACATAGCTTGTCAAGGCCAGTTCTTACCAATACATGGGGAAGAAAGTGATAAAGGATGAGGGGCAGATAGAAAAGACTTTTTGTTATATCAAGGTTCAATAATAATTTTATTACAGTAATTATAGTCTCTTCTTTAATAGGTCATAGAGTCAATTGACTGGAAGGCAGTTTCAGAGGTCTATGGGTTTCTACTGATATTTTCCTGAGGGTCATATTTAAGAGTATTATAGTGTAAGAAAGGACAAAATAGTGCTTATGTCAACTTATATTCACAATGAGATTGCAAACACTATATATACTATCCTGTCTTTTCTAAGTCATCTTTGATATTACAAATAAGGCTATAAATTCCACCCACTTCACTGCCTTTCATGATAGCAATATTCTGATGCTAGATTTTTAAAAATGATACATAACATTTGAATGACACTTTAAAAAACAAGCACTTTATTGTTATTTATCTACATGTTCATTGTTCTTCTTATATCTAGTTTATTTTTAAATAATTCAAACTTATTAGGTATATGTTTTATCTTAAGGCATGTATAAAGAGTAGATGCTCCTTAATATTTTCTGTTACTTGCTGATTTTTCTGAGTTCTAAATAGATTCTGGTTATCAGCCCTCTGTCGGATTTGTAACACGCAAAAATTTTCTCCCATTCTGTGGGCTGCCTGTTTGCTCTTGTGACAGTTTCTTTGGCTGTGCAGAAGATTTTTAATTTGATTAGGTTCCATTTATTTATTTTTGTTGTTGCTGTAATTGCCTTTGGGGTCTTCTTCATAAATTCTTTGCCTAGGTCAATGTCTAGAAGAGAATTTCCAACTTCTTCCTCTAGGGTTCTAATAGTTTCACTCCTTAGGTTTAGATCTGTGATCCAGCGTGGGTTGATTTTTGTGAGAGGTGAGAGGTGTGGATCCAGATTCAGTCTTCTACATGTGGCTATCCAGTTTTTCCAGCACCATTTATTGAATAAAGATTCTTTTCCCCAGTGTATGTTTTTGTCTGGTTTGTCAAAGATTAGATGGCTATATGTGGACGG
>CAUYSK010009765.1:0-24458 GCA_963575035.1 Avahi laniger
TATAGATTGTGTTTATGGTTCTTACCTAACAAATCTTTTCCTAACTGAATTAGTTATATTAGGAGTAGTAGAAGGAGTGCTAGCATGCAAAATCGATATAATACTTGCCTCCTCGAGGGCACACTAAAAGTATTTGTATTAGTTTGCTAATACAAACCTTCCATAACAAAGTACCGCAGACTGGGTGGCTTAAACAACAGAAAGTTATTTTCTCACAATTCTGGAGGCTAGAAGTTCGAGATCAAGGTGTCAGCAGGGTTGGTTTCTTCTAAGGCCACTCTCCTTGGCTTGTAGATGACTGTCTTCTCCCTGTGTCTTCATGTAGTCTTCCCTCTGTAAATGTCCGTACTTTCCTTATTTCCTCTCCTTATACGGACACCAGTCACATTGCATTAGGGCCCACTCAAATGACCTCGTTTAACTTAATTACCTCTTTAAAGACTCTATCTCACATACAGTCACATTCTGAGGTACTAGGGACGAGGACTTCAACATATGAATTTTCGGCAGATGCAACCAGCCCATAACAGTATTATTAGATTTATTTTAATACTATCTTTACTAGTATTGTTAATACAATGCATTTCATTCTTTCAATTACCCTACAAGGTAGGAGGTAATCATTGATGCTAGGAAGTTATATCTCTTGCAGAACCTCACCAGGAATGGAAGTACTAGTCAAACAGACAAAATGCATGTGTTTTTGAGTGGAGGCTAGGTGAGATAGAAAGTCAACCTATTGGTTATCATGAATCCATTTGTTATCATTAAACTATAAATGTTTAGCATCAGTAATGAAAATAATAATGAAGGACAATTGAGTCTCATGGATCTACATATATAATGGAAATCATACTCGATTTAGAGCCCAGTGAGATACACTTGGTCAGGCAACTGCAGGAAAATGCTGCTGAAGGCCCCTACCCTCTGCAGCCCTGAGCGGGTGATTAGTAGGGGAATCCTGAGGCCACTACAAACATTAACACATTCTCACCTGCCCAAACCCATACATCCGTAACTACTTCTGAAAGGAATAAAAAATGGCTCTACTTCCCAAATCTTAGGAGAGGAGATATCACTAACAACACTTGAAAAATTGTGGCATACTACTGCTTGCAAGGGATCCTGGAACACTTAGTTATCAAGACTGCATCACCAGCAGCACTGGAGAATCTACCTGTCAGGAGCTGATCTATTCTTTATGACAGAAGCTTTCTGGAGAATGAAGTTCATATGTATTTGCTGTTCTATGGATCCCGTTGAATCAGTATATTGAATATGATATTTTTCAGATGCACAGATTATTTTCAAGTTTTTGACTTTGGGAATAAACTGATGCTAAAAAGTATACAGACGTCCAATGGACTACAAATAGGCAAGAAAATCCTGAAGAACACAGGTGAAGAACTTACACTAGTAAAAATCAACACTTATTATAAAACACTAGTAATTAAGACAGGAATGTGTTGACACTAGGATAGAAAAATAAGCCAATGGAACAGAATAGAAACTCAAGAAATAGTTCCAACTGCATAAAATCACCTGATTTACTGCAAAGGAGCCACTGCAACTCACAGAAGAAATGATGATTTCTGACTAATTGGACACCTATAAGGAAAAATTAAATCTTGGGCCTATGGTCATATCAGCCACAAAAATCAATTTTTGATGAATCTTTGACCAATACTGCTCAGCCGTAAAAAGGAATGAAATAATATCTTTTCATCAGGAGTATAAAAGGGCAAGCAGAAACACACAAGACCTCTTGGTGGCTTCATGTAGGACTCACAAGTGCCGAGTACTCACTTTCCATTGGTCAAACCCAGGATCAGTGGGGAGAAAAATATACAGCTCTCGTGCTAGTGGAAAGTGCCTAAAGTCACACAGCAAAGGGTGTGGATGAATAACTCTAATTCCAGTAGTACTGGAAGAATTACAAACAAGGATTTCATCTTCCTCAGATATACTTCACTTTTTTAATCATCTGCTTCCTTGCAAGCAATTTGCACATCAGGGTTTTGTAAAGAAGCTTTTCCAGTGACTGACTTTGTCCTTTCATCAATAAGTATACATTAAATGCCTGTGAAATACCCCACCGTTCACCCAGAGGGCTAAGAGAGGGAGGGCTGCTCTAAAAAAATAATTAGTAATGGAAACAACTCGCACAAACATACTTGATAGAGTTGGTTGATAACACAAAGCAAGATAAGATTAAAAGCCAGAATGGGGATGGAGAGGTAGGATTTTGATAGGCATTAGCAGGGCATTTTCCAAAGGAGAAGCACATCTCAGGATAGGAAAGTCTCCTACAGGAATGACATTACATCACACATACCTCATCCTAACTTTCGTAACAAAGCGAAGTATGAATAATCAGGCTTTTTTTGATTTCAGAATATTACAGGAGTACAACATTTGGGTTATGTATATTGCCTTTGCACCGCCCGAGTCAGAGCTACAGCATGCCCGGCCCACAGACAGTGCGCACTGCACCCTTTAGGTGTGTATATACCCATCCCCACCCCCCCCATCTGCACGACACCTGGTGAATGTTACTTCCATATGGGCACATACGTGTTGCTCAGTTAGTACTAATTCGATGGTGAGTACATGTGGTCTTTGTTTTTCCATTCTTGTGATACTTCATTTAGAAGAATGGGATCCAGCTCCATCCAGGATAATACAATAGGTAGTTCACCATTTTTTCTAATGGCAGAGAGGTACTCCATGGTAGACATATGCCACATTTTATTAATCCTCTCACATATTGACGGGCACTTGGGTTATTTCCACATCTTTGCAATTGTGAATTGTGCTGCTATAAACATTCAAGTGCAGATGTCTTTTTTATAGAATGTCTTTTTTTCTTTGGGTAGATGCCCAATAGTGGGATTGCTGGATCAAATGGTAAGTCTACTTTTAGTGCTTTCAGATATCTCCATATTACTTTCAATAGTGGTTGTACTGCTTTGCAGTCACACTAGCAGTGTATGAGTGTTCCTATCTCTCCACATCCACGCAAGCATTTATTGTTTTGGGATTTTTAATAAAAGTCCTACTCACTGGAGTTAGGTGGTATCTCATTGTGGTTTTGATTTGTATTTCCCTAATAATTAGAGATGTTGAGCATTTTTTTCATATGTTTCCTGGCCATTAGTTTATCTTCTTTTGAAAAGTTCCTCTTCATGTCCTTTGTCCACTTTTTAATGGTGTTGTTTGATTTTTCCCTTGCTGATATTCCAGAGCTCTATATAGATTCTAGTTATCAGCCCTTTCTCAGATGTATGGCCTGTAAATATTTTCTCTCATTCTGTAGGTTGCCTATTTTCTCTGATGATAGTTTCCTTGGCTATGCAGAAGCTTTTTAATTTGATCGGGTCACATTTATTTATTTTTGTTGTTGCCATGATTGCCTTTGGGGTCTTCTTCATAAACTCTTTGCCTAAGCCAATGTCTATAAGAGTTTTTCCAATCTTTTCTTCTAGAATTCTTATGCTTTTATGCCTTATTTTTATGTCTGTTATTCATTGTGCATTGATTTTTGTAAGAGGTGAGACGTGTGGATCCTGTTCCAGTCTTCTACATGTGGCTATCCAATTTTCCCAGCACCATTTATTGAATAAAATTTTTTGTTCCTCAGTGTATGTTTTTGTCTGCTTTGTTAAAGATTAGATGGCTATATGAGGATGGTTTTATATCTGGGTTCTCAGTTCTGTTTCATTGGTCTAAGTCTTTGTTCTTGTGCCAGTACCATGCTCTTTTAGTTACCATAGCCTTATAGTATAGCTTGAAGTCTGGTAAATTCATGCCTCCCAATTTGTTCTTTGTGCTTAAGATTGCTTTTGCTATATGGGATCTTCTCTGGTTTCATACAAAGCATAGAATAATTTTTTCTCCCCCATCGAGAAAAATGTTGGCATTTTAATAAGGATTGCATTGTATTTGTAGATCACTTTGGGTGCTATAGACTTTTTAACAATGTTGATTCTGCCGATCCATGAGCATGGCATTGTTTTCCATCCGTTTATGTCCTCTGCTATTTCCTTTCTCTGCGTTTCATGCTTCTCTCCGTAGATGTCTTTCACCTCCTTAGTTAAATGTGTCTCCAGGTATTTGATTTTCTTTGCTGCTATTGTGAAAAGCGTTGAGTCTTTGATTTGGTTCTCAGTTTGACTGTTGTTGGTATATGTGAATGCTACTGATTTGTGTACATTGATTTTGTAACCTGAGACTTTGGTGAATTTGTTTATCAATTCTAGTAGTCTCAAGCAGAATCTTTGGGGTTTTCTAGGTATAAGATCATATGTCAGCAAAGAGTGATAGTTTGACCTCTTCTGCCTTATTCGGATGCCCTTGATTTCCTTCTCTTGTCTGATTGCTCTGGCTACGACATCCCGCACTAAGTTGAATAAAAGTGGTGTTAGAGGGTAACCTTGTCTGGGTTCCAGTTCTAAGCAGGAATGCTTTCAATTTTTCCCCATTCAGTATTATGTTGCTGTGGGTTTATTGTATATGGCTTTTATCATTTTGATAAAATGATAGGCCTATTTGTGCCTATTTTTTAAGCATTCTTATCATAAAAAGGTGCCAAATTTTGTCAAATGCTTTTTCTGCATGTATTGAGAGAATCGTATGGGCTTTGTTTTTACTTTTATTTATGTGGCGAATTACATTCATAGATATGCATATGTTGAACCATCCCTGCATCTCTGGGATGAAGCCCACTTGGTCATGATGGATTATTTTTTCAATGAGCAGCTGAATTCGGTCTGCTAGGAGTTTATTGAGGATTTTTGCATCTACATTCATAAGGGATATTGGTCTGTAGTTTTCTTTTTTTGGTGAGTCCCTTCCTGGTTTTGGTATCAGGGTGATGTTGGCTTCATAGAAACATGTTGGGGAGTAGTCTTTCCTTTTCAAAGTTGTGAAATAATTTCTGCATGATAGGCACCAGTTCTTCTTTATAGGTCTGGCAAAATTTGGGTGTGAAACCATTTGGTACAGGACTTTTTTCTCCAGGAAGGATATTTATTGCTGCTTCAATTTTGGTACTTGATATTGTTCTATTCAGGAATTCTGTTTCTTCCTTATTGAGCCTAGGGAAGCTGTGTATTTGTAAGTATTTGCCCATTTCCTGCAAGTTTTCAAGTTTATGTGCATAGAGATTTTTATGGTATTCATAGATGATATTTTGTATTTCCATGGTATCAGTTGTAATTTCTCCTTTTTGATTCATGTTTGAGCTTATTAGAGTCCTTTCTTTTCTGCTTCTGGTTAATCTAGTGAGATGCATGTGAATTTTGTTTATCTTTTCAAAGAACCAACTTTTCATTTTATTAATCTCCATACAGTCTTTTGTTATCAATTTCATGTAGTTCTGCTCTGATCTTGGGTATTTCTTTTCTTCTTCTGGGTTTGGGATTGGTTTGCTCATCCTTTTTCAGTTTTTTGAGATGATTCATTAGATTGTTGATTTGTGATCTTTCTGTCTTTCGGATGTAGGCATTCATGGCTATAAATTTTCTTCTCAGGTCTGCTTTAGCTGTGTCCCACAGATTTTGATAACTTGTGTCCCCATTATCATTTAGTTCAAAGAATCTTTTGATTTCCATCTTAATTTCCTCCTTGACCTAATAATCATTCAGCAGCAGGTTGTTTAGTTTCCATAGCTTTGTGTAGAAATGAGTGTTTCTGTTGGAGTTGATTTCTAATTTTATTACACTGTGGTCTGAGAAGATGCATAGTATAATTTTTATGTTTTTTACTTTGTCAAGACAGGTTTTGTGGCCTAGGATATGGTGATTCTAAGAGAATGTCCCATGAGCTGATGAGAAAAACATATATTCATTCAGTGGTTTGGGGGTAGAATGTTCTGTAAATGTCAGTCAGGCCCATTTATTCCAGAGTTCTGTTTAAGTCCATTGTCTCTTTGTTTATTTTCTGTTTGGAGGATCTGCCCTGTTCTGTCACAGGGATGTTGAAGTCCCCAAGTATTACGGTGTTGCTGCTATCATTTTGTTCAGATCAAGTAGGATTTGCTTTATGAATCCGGGTGCACCTGAGTTAGGTGCATAAATATTTAGAATTGTTATGTATTCTTGTTGAATTGTACCCGTCACCATTTTATAATGATCTTCTTTGTCTTTCATTTCTCTTGTTGATTTGAAGACTAAGTTATCTGAAATCAGAACTGCTACGCCAGCTTTCTTTTGGTTTCCATTTGCATGGAATACTGTTTTCCATCCCTTCACCTTGTGTCTGAAGGTGCAGACTTCTGGGTTAGATGTGTCTTCTGAAGACAGCAGATCCTTAGCTTGTGTATATTTATCCATTTGGCCAGCCTATGTCTCCTTAGTGGGCAGTACAAGCCATTCAGATTTATTGAAAGAATTGCTACAGGAGACTCCACTGCACCCCTGTGGCTCATATGCTCTGAGACTGAGTTGGGGAAATGTCTGTGTGGGGATGAGCAAGACACAACCTGAGGGGTTGAAGCACCTCAGGGAGGACAAAGGCGCCTGGTGGGTAGAGAGGGAATATGGCACCTGCCCTCGGGCTTGGGTCTGTGGGGCGGGAGGCACCCTGGGGAAGCTGGGAGCCTGGTGCTCTGTCCGCAAGAAGCTCTCCACTCACTAGTGGTAGCAGTCTCTGGGCTGGTGTCGGCAGGTGTCTCCAGCAGCTCGGGAGCCCACCAATCGTCCAAGATGCAAGGGAGGGGAATTTTAACCCCTCCACCTACCCTTCTCACTGGTCTCCAAGCCTCTCCAGTCTTAATTCCCACTGATATCTGCCTCCTTCCAGCTGTGCTCCACAACTTCTTCCCATGGAGTCACCTGTAGTTTCAGGCACTCTTCCTTCTGACCCTCATCTGATCTAGGTTTATCTGTCTGTTTGTTTTGTTTTTTTCTCTTTCATCTAAATTTTCTTCTTCTTGCAGAGGTGCTCTGCTGGTGTTGTCTCTCGTCCGCCATCTGGCGAATAATCAGGTTTAAAAAGGCAGTAGGCTGGTAATATTTTGGCAGTGTTTCTCTATTCCTAATTTCTAACTAAGTAGCTTTCCACTGTTTCATTTGTTAATAATAATAATAACAATAATAAATGCAGAATGGCACAAATAGGAAAAATAAATAATCTCTTTTGCAGCAACTTGGATGAAATTGGAGGCCATTATTCTAAGTGAAGTAATTCAGGAATGGAAAACCAAATACCACATGTTCTCACTTGGAAGTGGGAGCTAAGTTATGGGTATACATGGTCATAGAGAGTGGTATAATGTACACTGGAGACTCAGAAAGAGAAGAGTGAGAGAGGGTGAAGGATGAAAAATTACCTGTGAGGTACGATGCGCACTATTTGGGTGATAGGTACACTAAAAGCCCAGATTTCACCAGTATGCAATTCATCCATGTAACAACAAAAAAAATTTATACCCCCTAAATCTACTGAAATAAATAATTTTTTAAATTTTTTTATTTATTTAATTATTTTTATTTCAGGGTATTATGAGGGTAACAAACATTACGGTTACACTTTATGTCTTTTCCTCACCCAAGCGAGGGTTAAAGGCATGCCCTTCCGCCCTATAATGCTCCCCATGTCCTTTAGTTGTCGGTTTATCCTCCATCCCCCTAATCCCTGGAGAGTTTTACTGCCATGTGATCACCCTAGTATTGATCAGTTAGTACCAATTTGATGGCGAGTACAAGTGGAGCACATTCTTCCGATCTTTTGGTGCCTCACTTTGGATAATGGGCTTAAGTTTAATCCAGGAAAGTGTAAGAGGTTCTAGATCACTGTCATTTCTTATGATTGAGTAATATTCCATTGAGTGAATATACCAAATTTTAATAATCCACTCATGGATTGGTGGGCACGTGGGTTGTTTCCACATCCTTGCAATAGTGAATTTTGCTGCCATAAACATTCGGGTGCAGATGTCTTTATCGTAGAATGTTTTTTGCTCTTTTGGGTAGATGCCTAATAGTTCTACTGCTGGATCGAATGGTTTTTCCATTTTTAGCTCTTTGAGGTATCTCCAAATTCTTTTCCCCAGAGGTTGCACTAATTTGCAGCACCACCAGAAGTGTAAGAGTGTTCCTGTCTCTCTGCATCCTTACCAGCATTTGTTGTTTTGGGATTTTTTGATATAGACCAATCTCACTGGGGTTAGGTGATATCTCATTGTGGTTTTGATTTGTATTTCTCTAATTATTAGAGATGTTGAGCATTTTTTTATATGTTTGCTGGCCATTATTCTGTCTTCTTTTGAAAAGTTTCTGTTCATTTCCTTTGCTCATTTGTTTATGGGGTTGTTTGATTTTTTCTTATTGATTTTTTTGACTTCTAGGTAGATTCTGGTTATCAGCCCTTTATCAGATGTGTAGAGAGCAAAATATTTTCTCCCATTCTGTGGGCTGTCTATTCACACTAATGATAGTTTCCTTGCCAGTGGAGAAGCTTTTTAATGTGATTACATCCCATTTATTTATTTTTGTTTCTGCGGTGATCGCTTTGGGTTCTTCTTCAAGAATTCCTTGCCTAATCTGATGACTCAAAGGGTCTTCTTAACATCTTGTTTTAGAATTCTTGAGGTTTCATGCGTTGGATTTAAGTCTGTTATCCATCTTGAATTCATGTTTGTGAGAGGTGAGAGGTGGGAATCCAGTTTCATTCTTCTGCATGTAGCTATCCAGTATTCCCAGCACCATTTATTGAAAAGAGATTCTTTTCCCTGGTGTATGTTTTTGTCAGCTTTGTAAAAGATTAGATTATCATAAGCAGATGGTTTCATCTTTGGATTCTCAGTCCTGTTTCAGAGGTCAATGTCTCTGTTCTTGTGCCAGTACCATGCCATTTTAGTTACTGTAGGCTTGTACTATAGTTTGAAGTGTAGTAAATTGATACCTCCCAATTTGTTCTTTTGGTCAGTTATTTTTCAAGATTAACACAGAGCTAGAGAATGGACAGTGAGACTAAAACAAGTTAAAAGGACATAAAGTTCATTGTTCTTTTGAGATTATGCCATTTTTCCTCACATAAGTGCTATCCAGATGTCTGCAAGCCTTTGCTTCATTTCCAGAGCTCTTCAAAAGTTGATTTTTTTTCAATTTTTTGCCATTTTTTCATTGCTCTTAATGAAGGAAAGAATTTCCAGAGGGCCATACTCTGCAATTTTTGCTAACTTCCTCAACTTTCTTGAATGTGTTTGTGGCAGGAATACTGAAACATGACAAAGAGAACTTATGGTCTAGTTAGAAAGGGAAAGTATATGTGCAATTATAGAGCAGTGAAGAACGCTTTAGTGTTTTCCTATTCAATTTTTTGTCTAAGGACCAGTAGCATTGAGATAGTAGGAGTTTATAAGGAATGCAGAATCTCATGTCTCTCCCCAGACATGCTGAATTTTAATATTTTAACAAGATCCCCAGATGATTCATATGCACATTAAAGTTTGAGTAGCACTAATGTCGTACACTTCTCATACAATTCAGCTACTGTTACATACAACCCCTCTACCCAAATCTTAGTGGCTTAGCACAACACATTTATTTCTCAGTCACACTATGTCCAATGTGGGTGGGTGGAGACTCTCTCCCATCTGGTGGCACAAGGTTTCAGGTTCTCAACTTTGTGACACTACCATATAAACACATAGCTTCCAAGTTTTCCACTAAGAAAGAGAGAAATGAAGCTAACACGGCGCCTCTTAAATGTCTTAGCCAAGAAGTGACACAGAAAACTTCTGCTCAGAGTCCACTAGTGTGAGCTAGTCACACAGCTCCAGTCTGCCTGCAGGAGGCTGCAGAATGTAGAGATGAGTGCCTGCTTATGGGGCACGGTCCCTGCCACTCTCCTTCGGAGAGGTTCACATGCTCCAGCAGGGATGTTTGTACAAAGGAAAACTCCAATTTTGGCCTGCTGCGGTGGCTCACGCCTATAATCCTAACACTTGGGAGGCCGAGGCAGGAAGATTGCTTGACGTCAGGAGTTCAAGATCAGCCTGAGCAAGAAAGAGCAAGACCACATCTCTATTAAAAACAGAAAAATCAGCCAGAGTGGTGGCACATGACTGTAGTCCCAACTACTCAGGAGGCTGAGGCAAGAGGATGGCTTGAGCCCAGAAGTTGGAAGTTGTAGTGAACTATGATGACACCTCTGCACTCTAGCCCAGGTGACAGAGTAAGACTCTGTCTAATTAAAAGAAAAAAAGTCCATTTTTAGGGGAGTCATAGAAAGGGTTATAAAGAATGTATACTTTTGGTTCAAGGTTAGCAGATGTATTAGATCTAGAAGTTAAACAAGCAGGGGAAGGTGATTATTAGAAGAAGAAAGGGGAATGTTAATTTAATACACACAATATTCTAGGAAGAAGAAATGGCTATCAAAGTTTATCCAGAGGGAAATGTATGGTGAAGATATTTTATGAAATCCTCTGCTTTCATTATAAACTTGAGTGAAAATTTTGCAGGACAGCTTTTTTAAAAGTTTGATTTGGATAGATTCAATAGATTGGAAATGTGAATTCTGGAACTGTCTGCCATGATCAATTTACAGATCATTATAAAAAGGAACATACATCCTCACCCTTCTGCCTGGGAAGAGGCAGTGAGATTCAGAGCAGTGAATGCAAGAGTGGGCATTTGGAGGTTATAGCTCTAGTCTCAACTCAGTTAGGCTTCTGCTGTGTTACTTTGGACCAGACCCTCAACGCTACTGAACTGCATGAGAAGGCTGATGCAGAACCTTGGTTCTCAACCCTAACTGTGAGTAAGAATTATCCATGAAGCTTCCAAAAATATCAGGCCAAGTGAGACACTCTGGGGATGGCACCAAGACACCTTGGTATAAAAACTGGATTAAGGACCACTAGTCTATCCCAGTGGTCCTCAAACTTTAATGTGCATTTAGACCATGTGATGATCTTGCTAAAATGAAGATTCTGATTTTGTGGGCCTGGGATGTGGCCTAAGAGTCTGCATTTGTAACAAGTTCCTAGGCGATACTGAGGCTGCTGGTCCAGGATCCACCAAGGCCTAGATAAACTGAAATAGTTCATAAATTTCAGTCAAAAGTCTGTTTTTTTCCCCAAATTTAACTAAATTGGCCAGTAATTTTAGCATGGTCTAAAAGCAGGCAAGACAGGCTCAGGCAGACAAGCCTCTAGAGGGAGAAGTGAAATGTTTGTGCTCAGAGGCTAATCCATTGCCTACTCCAGGGCATTGGCAAGAGGTGTGAGCAAGCACTGCCATCTCTTATGTCAACACCCCCTCACAGCGAGGGCAGGCAACACTGCCTCTGGGGATGCTAGACAGACTGATAAAGGGTCAGAAGGAGCCAGAGTCAGGTCATGAATCAACACAAGCTGTGCTGCTAAGGAGGAAGGGGGGAGGGTGAGACTGGGGAAATCATACCCAGTTAGCACCCAGAAACTCAGTTGCTTTCACATGCAGCATGCCATTTACTCTTTATAAAAATCCTCAAGGCTGGCATTATTAACCTCATTTTCTAGATTAGAAAATTGTGACTCAGAGAAGGTAAATCGCTTGTCAGTCAGGAAAGCTTCTGTCTGACACCCAAACCCACCCTCTTTCCATTGCCACACACTCAAAATTGTCTTATGTTTTACACCATGTTCATGGTGGGGCGAAGAGCTGGATGCTATGTCCTCCATTTATGGGTCAGTCTATCATGGCCTCGATGACAGTGTTGTTCATGTACTGTTTCTTTCTGGTATTCTCTAACCTTTAAAGTTTATCTATGGATAAGAACATAAGAAGACCCGGTCTATAAATGGAAGTCGTGGAAAAGGGAGCCATGATAGTTCAAGAATTGTTGAGAATTATTTTCCTGGCTTTTCCTATTCTCTGAAGTCTGCTATAATCATGGCCAGAAACAGGAGAGACATATGATGCAATAAAATGTTGATATATTTCACAATGTGTATTTCCTCTCACTCCTCCTCCATTCCAACCAGACTTTGCTAAGAGGAGTTTCCAAGTAGACTAAGCTAACTTTCCCTCCAGGCATTTGCACTCTGTTCCCTCAGACATCCCCATGGCTTCTTTCTCCCACCCTGCAGCCTGGACTCTGACACCGCCTCCTTGGGGAGCACTTTTCAGACCAGCCTATCTGAAATAGCTTTCCCCAACGACCGCATAATTATCAACCCTCCAACCTTGCTTTATTTTTATAGAGTTTGTGACTCCTTAATCTTACATATTATGTATTTTTTAATCTGTTTACTACATATCTCACCCATTTACCAGAACAACAGTTTGAAAATTTGCTCTGAAAGGGCCAGGTACATCTGTTTTAGTCTTTGCAGGCCACATAGTCTCAGTTGCAACTACTCAGCTCTGCTACTGTAGCCGGATTAACAATATGGAAATGAATGGGTGTGGGTGTGAGCCACAGAAAGTGTATTTACAAAAACAGGTCATGGGCTGGGGTTAGTCTGCAGGCCATTGTTTCCTGATCTAGAAAATAAGTCTAATGAGGACATTGTGTGTCCTGTCTCCTGCAGCATTTCTAGCACCAAAAAAAAAAAAATCAGTGCTTAGCATCCAGTAGCTTGTAATTGATTTATTTTTGGATACATAAATGAATACATGAATGAATCCACACCCCTAGAGAACGAGGGCCACAGGAGAACTTAGACAGCAAAATAAGTAAATTATAGGCTTTTTAAAACTAAGATCCTCACCGCAAGGACAGTGTGATGTATTTGCCAACATGTTCTACTGTGAGTCTAAAAAAGAGAATTTGAAAACAAAAGTCAGGGAGGGATGGAGAGAGCCAGCTGGCAATACTGGTGTGGACCTCTGTGAAGGGGCCCTGTCGCCTGCTCCTTCTGAGCTATGCACAGCCGAGAGTTGGAGATCTGAGTTGACAGAATCTACAGAGGGTTTTGGGGATCTAAGAACAGAATCTGCAGAGGGTTTTGGGGATCTAAGAACAGGGGAGCAGGGGAAAGGCTGAACATGGTAAAGGAGCAACAGAGATGACTACCTGGATAGTGGAGCACAAAGTCTAGTCATCTCTACAAAACTTCTACTTATGCCAACATGCTAAGGGCCAAGGCTCAATGGGCCACCATGTAACTGAAAGAAGCTCATCCTTGACACAGACCTGGAGTGGCCTTGAGATTGGGATGAGCTGGGATGTGACCTGGGTCCTAGAGGGATGGAGGCCTTCTCAGCAGAGGCCTGCATATGGCAGAGGACTTTCCCCCAAGCCAATATTATGACGATATGAAAGGCCACCTCATGGGCTTGTGATCTCTGTAGTCACAGAGCATTTGTTCTTAGAGGATCCTTGGGGTTGATTTAATGTCCTGCTGTTGCTGTCCCGGAATTCGTAATTTTGAACACGAGGTCACACATTTTCATTTTCCAGTGTACCCTGGTTCTGGCTCTACATAAACACACTAACCTTAGACCCCACCCCAAGGAAAGAAGAAGTTGTTCCTTAACTGAACTGAGAAAACTTTGAATGGACTCAGTTTCCTCCAAATTGTCAAAGTTCAAGTCTTTGACAAGAAGCAGAATGGGATCTTGAATCAGATTCATTAAGCTACAAAAACATAAGGAAATTTGAAATTCTGCCAATGTGCATTAGTGGGCCAAGATCCCTGGTCTTGACTGATGGAGAGAAAGAGAGGTAAAGAGAGATGCTTAGATTATTACTAGGAGATAACTGAAATCCCTATTGCGTTTTAATTCTTTGTGAAAATATTAGGAAACTCAATTCTCAGTGTCTGAGAAACTTGTCTGGAATTATCTTGTGTTGGTGTAAGGCATCTGGGTCATTTTGGAGCACTGGGGAGCTGCCTAATCCTTATTCCTTTCATGGTTCTTATGAATTAAGAGAAATCCATAAATAAGAGCTCAGAGCTTTAGGTCTAAGATCAAAAATTGGTTTGTGTTGATTAAGATGACGTGCAGCACAAGCTGCATCCAAAGACAAAGGGAATGAGGCCAGTCCTGGGCCTCTAGGAGAATGTCAGTGCAAGGGGACCTGGCCAGTGGCAGCTAGCAGATCACTTGGCATTGAGAGTAACTCTTGTCCATGTCCATTCTGAATGAGACAGACATCATCCCTCTAGATGACTGGAAAATGGGCATAGAAATAAAACCAGGTCTTGGAATGATGCTATTTGCACGAGGCTATGTAATTCTGGGTCATGAGAGCTCAAATCTGCGTAACAATTCAGCAATCAACAATTCTGGGGCATCACAGCAGCCTAACAAGGCTTTGTTCTCCTGAAGATTCCTCTCCAGACCTACAGGAAAATTTATTTAGGGGAGTTTCTTGGAATCTTTAGATTCTGTACATTAGGGTGCTGATGAAAAAAGGCCACTTGTTTGTAGAAATACCCCCTGTGTCTGGAAGAGGGCATCTTGGAACATGATCATGTTTCTCCAGGTACAAGGGGAGTCTGTGAACTTGTGCTGCCATCCAAGAACCTAGAACAGCCAAGGAAAGGCAGGTAGCCCAAGGTGGACTACCGTTCACATTGACTTTATGGAAATTAATTCTTAGAGGAATTGCAGTAAGTCCCTGGGAACAACAGCCTATCTAAAATGCACATATGGTCAGTCATGCCCCTATAATACAGAGCTTCAGTATCCCCTAATGTAAAATCCTCAGCTCAACTGCTAAGCTACAATGTAGTCCAACCCCTGCCTACTCTCCACTCACATCTCTGACCCTCCTGCTTCTTCCCTTCAATTCTTTTCTTGTGCTATTTCCTATGCCTGAACTGTCTTTCCCTCCTCTTTTGCCTGGTGATAACGTCTCCATTTTTTCCTCCTGCAAAGTTCCATTAACCTGTCTGAGCACAGTTGCTACCTCCCTTATTTGGGCCAATATTGTAGCTCACAGATACCTTTATTAATGGACTATTCTCACTTTGCTACCTGGATTGCAGTCTGGGAAGTCCCACCAGGGCAAGAACTGGAACAGTTGCTCCCCACCACCCAGCCTGATCCATGGTAGGCTCTTAATAGATATTTGTTAAGTAAATTAATGTATGAACGAATGCATCAGTGAATAGATGGACTTTTGCTAGACTGTGAGCATTCAGAGGACAAAAGATCCTGCTTTCTTACTTGTGTATTTCCTACACCTTACCCAGTGTCTGACAGTTAAGAAAAATGCAATTATTCCTTGTTTTTAGCACGCATATGCCATTGAAGGAGAACATCTTCCTTCAAGTAGTAGGAAAGACTGGACATTCAGTGGAGAGTAGCTGCCATGGGTAGAAACACTGAGGCAACACAAGAACACAAGTGCCACCCCTAGACAGCACACTTGACCAACTTCATAATAAAATCCTTGTTGCAATCTTTTAATTGTGCATCATCCTTTGATTGTGTGGATAGACACTTGTTATGAGTAGGGTAAATACACATCCTGTTAGCCTGGGACAGTATCGGTTAATGCCTGTTGTCCTGCAGTAATTATTAGTTGATCCCCATTTATTCCCCAAAGTGTCCTCGTTTGGAAGATAAATTATATGTCCACCCTAATTGTGTGCCAAGCAATATGCATACATTATAAGTAGCAAGTTATTAATGTTTCCACAAAGCCCAAAGTGTGATACCACCTGATGAAACTTGTAATGAGATAAGAGATGAGAAAAATGCTCACAAATTAAAATGCATGGAAGAATCACTAGGTGAGCAAAAGAGCTTGCATATGACAGGGCCTGTGTGTTTGTGGTCCCTAGGAAAGGCTTCAGAGAGAATATGACATTGGAGAAGGTCCCTGAAGAATGAAGAATGGACTCAGCTTTCAGCAATTGAGGTTTCTTACTTTTCCAAAAAGAACGTGGGGCATTTTTGCTTTGGCTTTTGCTGGAATTTTCTCTTGTTTTAATATTTTCTTGCCTTTACTTGCGGTGTCCATACCTTTAGAATATATTTCCTTCTGCTATGCACTTACCTGAATGTTATGCATCCTTCATGTTCTAGGTTGGGCCCCAGAGTTCAGGGCATCCCTCATTCATGGTAATTCTTACATATTTCAATTCCTGCAGACCTTAAAACCTATTCAAGTTTTTTGTCACTTAGTATATAGTTCCTTCAGGTTTTCTTTCCATTTGTAGCATCTTGCCTTAGCTCCAAGAAAAAAGTAAATCTGCTGTGATAATTGGGAAGGTTTGGCTGGAGGAACAGAGACTGGAAGTCAGTACCCCTGGAGTGACTAGGCAGAGGGAAGGATAAGGAACTGAGTTCTAGTACCAGGTGTCAGCCAGAGATAAAAAATACCTTGGGAGAACACACCTTTCTCCAGACCAGAGCAGGGTGAGTAGCCCCTTACTGGTAAGTTGGGGCCTAGGGCTTCTCACAGATACTTAGGGCAAAGGAAAGGAGCAGTAAGATCTTCAAGCACAGACCATGGTCACCAGGGTGGTCAGCTGAGCAGGTGGCCCCAAGTGGTTGGGGGACAAACCTCTTTCTGACGGTGATATGAGAAAGCACTGGCTTCTTCTAGGTTCTGCCCATGTACACTCTGCCCTAGGTAGTGAGTCTGAGGATGACAGACTATACACAGGACATAAGTACAGTCACGGAAGTGGGGAGATGGCAGATATTTCAAGCTATTGGTAGATTCTTGAAGCAGGGTAGAGCTGTTTCCATGGGGCCCAAAGATTCCTCAAGAATCAAGGGGTGATCAATGATGAGCAATATCACAGTGATCTGGGAGTGAGCGATCATGCAGGAAGGAAGAAATATTTCAAGAATTCTTTCCTTGTTGTGATCCAGAGAAAGAACTTTTGAAGGAGCTGAGGTAACAAACAATTGTCCTGAAAGAAATGAGTAACCTTCTGCTAGTTCTAAACTGGTGATAAGGGAAACACTTATTTCATGCTTTTCTTTATTTTTTCTCTTTCCTTCCTTCTTTCCTTCCACTTTTCTCTTCCACTTTTCTTTTCTCTTCCATTTTTCTCTTCAATCACCACCAAGTTGAATGTAAGCCCTTGGGAGAAATTAATAATGTACCGTAACAAATGACATCACCACAATATTTAGCCTGATGCTCTGAGCCCAGTAGTTAGTAACTGCTCAATAAATATTTGTGATTAAATGATTGGCTGGGAAGGTTCATGAATAATATGCGTTTTCTTTATATGAGTCACTCTTGAAACTCAAACATCAGAGTTTAGCAATGCACTTGGCTCCTTGATTATTTATTTTGAAAATACTCTTTTAAGGTCCATCTTGCAGGCATGATATTTTGGTGTCCATAGAGTTCCATGTTCACACATTTTATTTTTTTTTAACACATTTAATGTTTTTTTTTCCCCCCTGAAGCTTGGGTAATGGGGGATGCCATAGGAAAAGCAAATAAACAAACAAACATGAGCCGGAAGACAGGTTCTAGAACCCAAATGGTTTAGCAGATTAGAATGGTAAGAGCTATGTGGCAGGCTGGACACAGCACGGCTTGTTGACAGAGCACAGAATCCATCAGGTAACATATGGGGTCTCTGGGAAGCCCCTGGGTGGTGAAGCTAGAAGAAAAGTAATCACCAGAGAGGAGAATAGTTCTTTGTGAAAAGGCTATAGCATTTGCTTAGTCAGTAAGTGTCTCTTATTTTCTCTCGATTTCATGCATAAATTAGAAGATGGCAGCAGACCGTTTTGTTTGGGGTTTGGTTTGTTCCGGCCTACTTCCTCTTCCTGCTGCTTGTGTCTAAGCTTCCTCCACTGCCACCTGTTTTCTGCTCCTCTCAGCTCAGCTCTTTAGTTGCCATTTGAAGCCAGACACAATCTTGGACTACAGAGAGCATGAACATGTCAATGGCCAACCCTTCATTTCTTTCCTACCTCTACAATGCATGGAATTTGACACTTACAGCAACTGTTGCCAAAGCTTGGGTGGCTTTTTCCACCTAAGAAAGAGCTTATCAATGGGTGGTGCTCGGCTCAGAATTCCTGGTGAACTAAAATGTTGATTCCCTCAGTTCTGGAGAAGGTTGGAGCCCCTGTGCTGGTGTCCAGGGCCATGTTGGGAAGCATCAATCTAAATGTTTAGCTTTAAGACCAGAATCTTTAGAAAACCAAATACCAAAAGGATCAATTAAAAAAAAACGGAGAAGAAAAGCACCAAGCAACCCTCTACTTCAGGGACTCCAGGAAGCTCTCTGAGAAGCACTGCTTGCCCAGGAAGAAGATTGAAATTGCATGGATTACTCTTCTGCCTGATTCTTGCAAACTATCTATAATCCCCCTAACTGGCCATGGTTTGCCTTTCTCTGTGCCTCAGGACATGCTATTCCTGCTTCCCAGAATACTTTTCCTCTCCTGGATGACCTAGTAAATGCCTAACTCATCTTTCCATGACCAGCTCAAAATCACCTCCTTTGTGAAGCTGTCTATGATTTCTCCGGACAAATGTAGGAGCTTCCAGTTGGATTCTGCCAGATTACTTTCTCTATTACTCTTTTTTGTGCTTCATTAAATAATTTTTAAATAATTACCACATGCCAGGAACTTTGCTAAGAATTGGGAAAACCCATAATGAAATTGTTGGCATAGAACTTGTTGTCAAGATTCTTGGAGTCTGTCTCTGATACCATTTAGTGAGACTGTGTACTAATACATTTTTCTGTGCATAACAGAAGCATGGTCTCTGGATTCAGGCAACCTGAGGTCATATTCTGGCTCTACAACTAACTAGCTGTGGTAATGGGAACACTCTTTAAACTCCATGTACCTCAGTTTCCGTACCTATAAAATAGGCCCATTAATAGCACCTCATAGATTGTCATGGACAGTAAATGAATTATTATGTGCAAAGTGCTTAGAACAGTGCTTGAAATTTAGTAAGCACTCATAAATATTAGTTGTTATTTCACTAGACTCTCTTCCCTCTGGAATAGGTTCTTGATTTTATTTTTTTGTGTATTCCAAAAATTTGATGTAGTATGTAGCATACGATAAGTGTTTAATAAATATTTGTTGAATGAATGAACCATTATACAACAGATTAGTTTTAAAAAGAAAAGACTCTAATTTATGCATCTCTTCCAAGGCAGGGAATTCTCTTTTTGTTCCCTGAAGACATTCAGCTTCGACAGCCATGTATGAAACCATATTAAGCCTGGAGAATTTTCCATCCACTCTGGGGGCTGCTATTGATTTTTACCTACTGAAATATTTGGCTCCTTCATAAAGTGAAAAATTATTCACAAACGAAACAGGGAAACAGCCTTTAAATGCTCATATCTGCAATTCACATGTGATTTAACATTTTTCCTTTTGGATAGGATTGAAAAATCTCTCTCTGTTTTAGATGGGAGTAAAAAATGTCTCCAAATCAATTGGTTATTTGGTCTATAGTCATTTCAGAAGATGTACGGGAAACAGAAGGTAATTTTGCAAACTGATTTTGCTTGGAAACAGCAGAAGATCAGATTTCCTCCTTGACTCAGGCAGAAACCAAAATGTTATGTATTGGGGTTTGCTGTGATGGAATTTTCCAGAGGGTTAAACATTGAGTTTGTCATCTTCCTACTCTGCCTAATGATTACAGTAGTCCCCTCCTTATCCTAGGTTTTGGTTTCTGTGGTTTCAGTTACCTGCAGCCCAAAAATAGGTGAGTACAGTACAATGAGATACTGACAGAGAGAATGCATGCACCGAGAGAGCACATTCACATAACTTTTATTTTATATATACACACTCACTCTATATAATAGTATATTGTTATAATTATTCTATTTTATTATTAGCTATTGTTAATTTCTTACAGTGCTTAAGTTATAAATTAAGTTTTATTATAAGCATATAGGAAGAAAAACAGCATATATAGAGTTTGTATAGGGTTTGTTACTATCCCCTGTTTCAGGATCCTCTGGGGTTTTTGGAATGTATCCTCTGCAGATAAGGGGGCACCACTGTACTTGAGTAAATTGACTAACTGCATTGTGCTGTTTTGGAGTAGGAGGAGAATTTTATTATAATAGTATTCATTATAGTCCCCATAGATTTCCACATTAATGCTTATGTTCTCACACATATATACACAGTTCAGTCACACGTTTCGAGGGTAGCTTTCCACACAGTGATTCAGGGATCCAGGCTCCTTCCACCTAGTGGCTCTAGGACCTTGGAATGCTCCGCTGGATGCTTTCCATCCACTGGAAAACCAGGGAAGAGGGATGAATTTTGTCCACTCTGCCCCACCCCTCCTCAAAAAGATATATTTTGGTCCTAACCTTATGTACCTGTGTGACCTTATTTGATAAATAGGGCCTTTGCAGATGTAATAAATATGTAAGTTAAGATAAAGTCATACTGGATCAGGGTAGGCCTTTGTGTCCTCATAAGGAGACAGATTTGAAACCACAGAGAAGACATGGGGAAGAAGGCCACGTGAAGAGGAGACAGAGACTGGAGTGATGCAGCCACAAGTCGAGGAGCACACAGTATTGCTGGAAGCCACCAAAAGCCAGGAGAGAGACATGGAACAGACGCTCCCTCAGAGCCTCCAGAAGGAACCAACCCTGTTGACTCCTTGATTTCCAGCTCTGAGCCTTTAGGACTGTGAAAGAATAAATTTCTGTTGTTTTACCAGTTTGTGGTAATTTTTCAAGGCAGCCCTAGAAACTAATACAAAAAAGAAGAGTGAGAAGAAGGCTTAATCACGGTGGATTCCTTCACTTTAAGGATTTCGTGCCCCTGTCTTCTGGCTGATTCCACTGAGAAATCTGTTGTTATTCTTATTTTTGTATTTTTGTACAAAATGTGCATATTTTCCGGCTGCTTTTAAGATTTTCTTTTCATCACTGGTTTTAAATAATTTGATTATGACGTGCCTTGGAGTGGTTTTCTTTATGCTTCTTACGCTTGGGGTTCATGGAGATTCTTGGATTTGTAGGTTTATAGTTTTTACCACATTTGTCTGTTTGAAATTGTCCCATGGTACACTGATGCTCTGCTTATTTTTATTTATTTATTTATTATTTTATTCTCTCTGTTTCATTTTGAATAATTTTGATTTCTGTGTCTTCAATTTCACTAAATGTTTTCTTCTGAGAACGCTTTGAATCTGCCATTAATCCCATCCAGTGTATTTTTCACCTCAGACATTGTACTGTTCATCTCTGAAAGTTCAATGTTAGTTTTAGTAACTGCCCATGTCTCTACTCAACATGTGCAATCTTTTCTGTAGCTTCTTGAACATACGAGATGCAGTCATCACACCCATTTGAATGCTCTTGTCTGCCAACTCTATGATCTGTGTCATTTCTGGGCCATTTCTATTGATTGAACTTAGAAGTTTCTCCTCACTATGGATCATGTTTTCCTGCTTCTGTGCATGCCTAGTAATTTTTGATCGATGGTACACATTGTTGGGTGTTACCTTGTTTGGTGCTGGACATTTTTGTATTCCCATGAATATTCTTGAATTTTCTCCTAAGACATGGTAAAAATACCAATGAAAAATAAAAAAATAAATAAGTGTTTCTACACTTTTATCCTTTCGGGCCTTTCTTTTAAGCTTTGTTGGGTGGGATCAGAGCAACATTTAGTCTAGGGATGATTTTCCCCAACAACTGAGGAAAAGTATTTCTCCGTACTCTGATGTCTTTTGCATTATAAGGTTTTTCACTTTGAATTTTGGGAACAAGAATTACTCCTGGCCCTCCACGAGATTCAGGTTCCTTTCTTGTTAATCCTGCTTATTCTTTCTGCTGATTCTTTCCCTTGGCTCAGACAATTTTTTTCACTTCAATGCTCTGCTCAGTATTTAACTGAATAATTGACGGGGACTTTCTGCAGTTACCGGGAGCTTTCTCTCTATTTCTCTCTCTCTCTTTTTAGTATTCTTCCCTGTAATCTCTAGCCACTTTAGATTTGCAGATACCTGGTTCTGTCCCCTCAATTAAGAACAAAGGCTGGACTTCTGGGAGTCTTCCCTCCCTATGCAGTGGCCTGCACACTCCCTCCAGGCACTAAATTGGGGCCACTGCAGAGGTCACCCCTTCATTTTCTATCTCTTAGGGATCACTGGCCTTTGTGGCCTGATGTTCATGATCTTGGATGATGTTGGATTATATATTTTATCTGGTTTTCAGTTTTTTCAGATGAGAGGTTAATCTGGTCTTGTTTCTCCATTTTGACTGGAACATTGTGGAGGATTAATCAGGGCCAGAAATTCTTTGACATTCTTCCCACCGAGACATGTGGTCTATGTCTCCTCCCCTAACATTCAGACAGGCTCTGAGACTGTTTTAACCAACAGGGTGCGGCAGAGGTGGCACTATGTTAATTTCCCAGACTTCGAGAGACTGGCAGCTCCCTTTCCCTGTCTCTCAGAACACTTTCTCTTAGAACCCTGCCATCAAGGTACAAGGAAGCCCATGACCCTATAGAGAATCTGATGTGGAGAAAAACAGAGGCCACCCTGACAGCTCCAGCTAAAGCCTAGTTGACAGTCAGCACCGATGTTCCAGTGACGTGAGAGAGCGGTCTTCGAAGTGGATCATCTAGCTCTAGTCAAGCTGTCCCAGCAGGTGCCACATGGAAAAGAGACAAGCTGTCCTTTTAAGCTTTGTCCAAATTGCAGATTTATGAGCAGACTGTTAATATTTCAAGTTGCTAAATTTGGGGGTAGTTTGTTCCCCAGCAACAAGTACCTGGGACACCCACTCTTAACAGGCAGGAGCTCATCATTTGGCTGCCAATTGAAAAGGGAGTGGGAAATGTAGTCTAATGATATGCTTTGAAAGAAGAAAGCATGGATTTGCTGGACATATACTATTATCTCCTCACACTTATGAAGTATTAATAGATTTATATCCATATTGGACATCCTGGGAAACTAATACTCAGAGATGTTAAATAATATGTCCAAGGTCACAACAAATAAGTGGAAGTGTCAAGATTTTGACTCTGGCTTTTTGATTCTTAAACCTGAACTTGTTCCTCCATTGCCTTCCATGCAGAATTCGTCCATCTGAGTGGCGAGGGCCCTGCCCCAATTCCTGGCCTTCCTTGCACATTCATCATTGTCTTTCTTTTTCTGTATCTACCTCCTCTCCTGGAGGAGCAATGGCCTATCAGGGCAGCCAGTGCAGGTTGACCTGTTTGGGGCCGACAGAAAGAGACGACAGAACAAAGTGAAGGAGCCTCCAACATGGGGGCACACACGGGGCTGAGAGTCATGTCGGAAAACGAGTCCCCACATCAGGGAGAAGAGCCTGACTATGTCACCCAAATACACAAATCTAAAGTTGTGATCACATATAGAGAAGCCGAGACTCCAGGTGCCAGGGGTGAGGATAAGCTGGCGGTGGTCCTGGGGTGGTCTCAGAACCAGCACCTTGGCTGGCTTTCACAGGCAGGACAAAGCGTGACTCAGGCCTGGGCCGCATGTATTTGAAAGCTCAGGGCTGCGGACGACATTTGCTGTTCTGTGAGAGATTTCACTTGGGGTGCTGGACATTTAAAAGGGGACCTCGTGCTACAGCTCATTGCCCTGGACTCTGCGATGGTTAGTTTTATGCATCAACCTGACTGCGCTATAGTGTCCAGTTATTCCACCAACGCCGAATCCAGGTGTTGCCGTGAAGGTGTTTTGTGATTAACATCTACGTTCAGTTGATTTATGCAAAGGAGATTCTCCCCAGTAACGTGCATGGCTTCCTCCCATCAGCCGAAAGGCCTTCGGAGTAAGGCACCTTTCCCTGATGAATGAATGAGAAATTTTGCTTCAAGTTTGCAGCGTCAGCTCCTGCCTGGACATTTCCAGTGGGCCAGCCCACCCTGTGGATTTTGGGCTTGCCCGTCCCCACAATTGTGTAAGCCAATTCCTTGAAATTATTCTATCTATCTGTCTGCCTCTCACTGACACAGAGTCTGAGGGACACGTGAGGCACAGATACATTATCATTCCAATAACACACTTGAGTTCTTTGCTGAAACACCAGAGAATATAGCTGCTGGCATTAGGACTCTGTTACACATATTCAGACAGGACCAGATGCCACCACCAACTTGACCTGATCTTGGTGGCATCAATTATACCCTTGAAAAGGAAGAGCAAGTTTTCCCGTGCCCTAATCTCCGTTGCCCAGCAAATCAATGCATGCTCGTCTTGGAAAGCTGATTATTGCCCTAGAAACCCAGGAGATTCTCAGGCGGCAGAGTGGCCTCTCATATTAAACATTTACCCTTAAACTGGGGTTCGAGTGCTGTGCGGACCAGAGCTGCTTTAAGGAATTTCTCTGACAGGCAATTATCTGCAACGCACACCAGGGCTAGGCAATGCTCACCGCAAGGCAGCGATTTAAACTCTATGCGCGCACCAGCGGCCTCCGAATTAACTGCAACGTCTGTGTTAAAAGGAGAGAAGGAGGTAAAAAATAAAAAGAAAGGAAGAGAGATCTACAGCCAGTGCCATTACGGGCAGGTCAATGAAGACATCTGTTCCGTGCCCAGTGG